>CABFVZ010001589.1:123383-183321 GCA_902151445.1 Timema monikensis | reverse complement strand
AATTCCTAATCCATTAGCGTAATTAGTACTTAAGCGTATAACCCAAACGGGTAGTAAGACGCGGTGCTAAATAATAATAATAATAATATTAATAATAATACGTTTTTCTCCCCATCATTTTACTACCCTTACAGGACCGTATGTAACTACGCTGACTTGGGAGGGATTAAAAAATACATAATTTGGATTAAGTGTAACAGCATCTACAAGAATATCGGGGATTCAAACCTCAAACTCGCGGTTTACTAATTGAGCCTGATGTTTAGTCATCACTGCAAGTCCCAGACTTTAACCAGTCGTTTTAAAGATATCTCAAGTTATTTACGACAGTAAAACTACTACACGAAATTAAAACTATTATTATTTTAGGGCTTGAGCTGCGTCGATGAAATAGCCACCGACGTTTCAACTGTTGTTACAACAACCATCATCTGGGATGACTTTAGATAACAGATTATGCGTGTTTTAACTATAGCTGAAACGCCAAAAGTTATTTCATCGACTAGGTTCAAGCCCTACAGTAGTAATAATAGTTTTTATTCAAGCAGCATTTTCACTTAGTAACTGGCCACCAATGCCTTCAAAACTATTCAAGTAGTTGAAATATGGAACGAATACCGTCTAAACCCGCATCGGCGGGCACCACGAGGATACAGGCGTCAATATCGTCTAGTTCGGTTCTCTCGGGACAGGTTTATCTGGGTTAGAATCCTGGCAGAATGTACAAAGTGATTTTTACCTTAATGGTTTCTCACCGTCCTTCCACGCAAATGCATGCGCATTTCCTTTAAATTGATTTTTCCCTACCCCTTTAGTGTAATACACGTATATATATGCCGGATGCTTACTAAGACGGGGTGCAAAGATATTTTTAAAATATGTTTTATAATTATACAATATATATATAAATACAGAGTTATTTCATTATAAATATACTCAAATTTAATCTTTGACACTCAAACCTAACGCTAGTAATTGAAATAATTTAATCATAACCTTATTATTATTATTACTATTATAAGCGATACTTAATATAAGAATATATGTTTTTATAACTTTAACCACTCGGCCACGGAAAAGGTTACACAATTCTGTTTCACCCATTAAGATGATCATAGTGAAATAAATTCGTGTGAATCATGTTAAAAAAAGGATATTAAATAATAATAATAATCATCATCTTAGGTTATGTCGAAGAGGAAGTCACCGATTTCCATGGTACACCAAAGCTAAATCTGTTTTTGGCGAATGATCTCCGCAACCTTTGGTTCAAAGGTTTGCATTTATCTTTAAGTGGGAAGTCCGAAGTGGCAATAACTCCATTTGCCATGTTTAAATTGTTTCTGAAATCGACGAAAATACTTGCTTTTTATTTTCAATTTGAAAGGAAAGTGTGCTTCGAATTAGAATTATTTCTGAAAAGTGAACCGTATATAAGAAAAATCAGTATTGCCAACTAAGGAACGGATAATTTTTACCGGCCAGTATAGCGTGTTCATTTAGGATGGTTGATGCGTGAATGAAATCGTCAGGTGTGAAATGTTAAGTGGGTACCAAGCTTAACATGACCTTCTAGCGCTGTAACCGCAATCGCCTAATATGGACACCATGTCCCCCTTAACTTTGTGCCATTCTCAACGGCACACTTCAACTTTTTGCCAATTTTACACTATGTTTGTAAAGGGAAAGTTTCTGTATCTAAATATTCCCACAAACAAACGGGATTTTTATATTTTATCTCCCCTTTAGCCATGCAAGAATTAAAAACCGCTGTGAAAAGTCGTATTTAGATAGGTGTCATCTGCGATCTTATGTTTTGTGTAGGCCTATAATATGGCTTGTATTTTCAGTCCACACGTAATATCCTCTGGCACAGCCTTGTAGGGCCGATCAAATCGCAAACAACTTTATTTTTTGTTATATTTTGTGAACGGGTGATTTGTTATGAGTCGACTCTACAGGTATATTTTCGCCTGTTTCGGAACAAGGCGCAAATAACTATATTAATATATGTGTACTCTTTTGGTTTATAGCTCACTGTGTGTGTATGTATATATNGTTTTCATCCGCTTGATTAGCTAACACTTTTATAAACTTATATATATATATATATATATATATATATATATATTAGTTTGTAAAATAGTTGTATGTATCCACACAGGGGGGACATGGGGAAAAAAGTCAGTCTCGTTTTATCTGGTTTGCCGGTGACGGGAGGTCGGGATTAGGATCTCGGCCGGATGCATTGAGATTCTTTTTTCTAAACGATTTCTCCATCTCCCTCTACGAAAATCTGTGCACCAGGTACTTCTTATTTTTCTTTTTATCCAGTGATCTTAGGCGCTGTAGACCATGCGCTACGCCAACGATTTTCCTCCACTTTTTCCTATCGATAGCCAATTATTCTTCGACATACTTTCCTACGTCACTACGTACACTTCTTTTTAATGCTATTTTTTTATCATCCTTAACCCATTTATGTGTATTTTAGAATGGCCCGAACGGGTAGTAAGAGGATAATGACGTTAAACGTAGAAATTTACAATGTAGAATGTGAAAGGTAGTATTTTTCTTTGTTAATTTATTAAATAGGACTTCTAAGTCAAACTGTCAATGCTTATGTTTTAAGAGCCACTTGTAATCCTTACCCTACTTTTGATATACCTACCAATTTTTTATTTAATGCTATGTTTAATACAAGGGATACTAACGACTTAATACATATGAAAGGGGCTATAAGAGTTCTGTCTTTCGAAAGTCCACTGTCTTGTCTAAACTGAGTCCTGCATCATGTCCTAACAGAAGCTTCCTTTTTTAGACCATGAAACTGCATCTTTTCTCCTAGTTTGAGTTCATCACTCAGTTTCATTCGTGGTCTTCCCGGTCCCCTACTTCCTTCCACCTTTCCTATTAAGTACACCTGCACTAGCACGGGTACAGGATGAGAAACTCACATGTGGAAAACGACACTCAAAGTACCCGGCCGGGATACGGATATCGGCCTCATAATCAAAGGCAATTAAGTAAAATGCGAATCTAACGCCTTAGTTCCCTCGACATCCACTGCACGTCTCTAGCCACCTTAACCCCTCGGAGACTGCAATTAAGAACAACCATCCGGGGAAAAAATAAGTTTTATTTCAAGTCGCTCTCTCCAACTAAACAAAAAAGTGTCCTCAATTGGTCCACCAAAGTTCGGAAATTCCTTCCAAAGTGTTCGACCTTCCCGTTTTTTTTTTGTTCGCTTGAGCTGACACGGTAGGATGGTGTATTGTTACTACCGTGAAGGGCAGCTGGTAGTCGAACCCAGTTATCTCGGGTTTCAGAACTGTTCTCAACTCAGCTGGTAGATGTGCATGTGAGGGATCTGACTGTTGTAGAGTTCTGATGTTACACAGTCGACGTGAGAACAAAGTTGTTTGTTCACGTCTCTTCCTCCCTCCTCTCTCTCTCTCTCTCTCTCGCGTGTTATCTTTCTCATCGACGACCTTCAACATCATCCTATGGAGAAATCTAACGAAAACAAGTACAGGTAAATTAGAATAAAAATATTGTGGAAAACCGGGATCACTACATTTCCAAGTTTAGATATGTACTGATGTCGGCGGAGGTGTTGGTCTTTCACCACTAAGACTATTCCATTTGAGTCCCGGTTAGTTTGGTAAATATCTATGATGAATTCAACATTTTATAACTTTTTTTTTATCACCGCGTCCTACTACCAGTTTGGGTTGTACGCTTATATACCAATTACGCTAACGGGTTAGGAATTGGGAAGGTTGGATTTAGAGGAAGAGAACCCGCATTTGCGTGGAGAGATAGAAAGAGAAAGAGTGAAAAGCCACTTAGGGAACTCCCCCCAGTTCACTCGACTGAGATTCGAACCTCGATCTCTCTGTCCTCGGCAGTCTAGCTCAACACAAAACTAGCGCATTAGCTAACCACGCCACCGAGGCGGATTTTATAACTAAACCTAATATTAATTTACTTAGAGTAATGAGTATTTTACATTTTTTATAATAAACATAATATGATTAGTAGTTCGGTGAACAGTAGGCCTCACTCCATTCAAAAAATGCTAAGTTTATCATATTAAGAATTATGTCATGTTCTTATCGTTACTTCAGTCTTAATATTTCTCTTTGTATTTAAATTTGATATTTTCCCTTGGCGATCAAGTTAGACAGAAAACAAATTAATAATACTCGTACATTCAATAGTCGATTATATTAATTGAGAATACCTATGGTTCACTTCCGTTGTGCAACATGTGTCAGCATTTTTTATTAACCATACGCCCTAGGTATTCAATCAATTGCCTAGAATTATAAATCCAAATCCCTTGAGACGAGGTATTAAACGGAAAAGCTTTTGAGCGGTCACCATACTGGAACGGATATCTGGATTAAGAATGTAGGTGCATACGTTGTTCGGCCTATGCTCAAAGAATATCCCTGCCAAATTTCGTTAGAATTGCTCCCCGCATTTGACATTTATCTTGTAACAAAGGTCCGTATAGATTAACAGACAGAACAAACAGGTGAAATATCAAATGTGGCCGAGTTAAAACAGAACTTCGCTTCGCTCGGTCAGTTAAAATATTTTTTGGCGACAATTTTATCATCACTTAACGTGTGCGAGCGCACATTATTATTATTATTATTATTATTATTATTAACACCACGTCTTACTACCCGTTTGGGTTATAAGCGCTTACGATAATGTGTAATGGTAGGGTGATTGTGAGATGAAATGAAGGACCTACAATTTAGCGTGGAATCCGAACCACGGTGGAGGCATGGCTTTCCCCACATTCATATACAGTATTAGTTGATTTAGCTATTTTCTTATCTGCCTAGTAAGTCTGAACATATCGATGATGGGATATAGCTCAGTTTTTTCTTATAAATTCATTATATTATTCAACACAAGGACTATAAACGTCCAGATCTCATGGAGTTTGCTCAGAGGAAGTTCATCCGCACCTACATAAAGAGAGAATGGGAAAACTACATCCCAACTGAACTTGGACCTCTCGCGTATCTATTTTATAAAGCAGTCTTTAATGGGCGTGTGGAATCGTTAGCTATTTTATATATTTCCGGGTTTGATCCCCGTGTCCAGCTATATTATTATTATTATTATTATTATTAGCACCGCGTCTTACTACCCGTTCGGGTTATACGTATTTACGCTAATGTGTAATGGTAGGGTGATTGTGAGATGAAATGAAGGACCTAGAGTTTAACGTGGGATCCGAACCACGGTGGAGGCCTGGCATTCCCCACATTCACAAGATGTCTTGTCAGAGGTGAAGGAAGGGTTTGGCAATCAGATAAATCTGTGCCGGGACCGAGGATTGAACCCTGGACCCCAGCATAGAAGTCCGACACCTTACCCCTAGACCGCCAGGTCACCCAGTCCAGCTATACTTTCGAGATCACTAACGAGCAAGACATGATTATTTAGATTTTTTTTTTCACAGGTGCCTAATGCGAGTGACTCTCTTCGAATCACTTCCATACCTTTTACTCTTACATTACGTAAAAGCCATCACGATTAAAAAAAACTCCAAAAAAAGGGTTAGAAAACGTCTGACGTACAACGCTCCAACGATACTACCACGGGTGAGAACTTCCTAGGAATACATTTTTAGGGGTTTGAAAACAGAATTTGTACTGTGAGGGGTTAAATCAATTTGAACAATAAACAGGTTTATTTTCGTAACATAATTTTGATATTCATTTCACACGCACCAGTGATTTCTAGGACAAAGGCCTTAGTCATGTTTTGTCTGCCTTGCCGGCGACGGAGAGATTTGAGGTTTGGATCCTAACTGGATATACTGAGGTGGATTTTTAAGGGGGTTTCTCACTCTTCTGCCACGCAAATGGAATTACATTTGTTCTAAACTCTATCTTACTCATCTTTACCCTGTTGGTATAAATGTGCGAGAATCCCAGACAGGTAGGATGCGAAGCACGGAAAAACAAGACATTTAGATAACAATTTTTTTTCTCCTTTTTCCCCCTAATTTTTTTCCTTTCGCCTCCCCCTCCCATTTGTTTTTATGAACAGTGTTATTAAAACCCAGTAGTTAAACGTGTAATGGTTCATTGACATGGCAGCAGGTGGCGCTTCATAAAAACCAGGGAGGGAAATTAGGAGAGTATTGAGGTGAGAAGTGGTCTCGGTAGGATGGTCGTGAGTTCATGACGCATCCACTCTGAGCTACATGCGTGACCTATCATCGTGATAGTAGTTGCTGTTATTATTGTCGTTCGCTCAACTAATTGCAATCGACTTTCTCCTCTTTCCACGCTGGCTTTGATTTTTCGTTATACCCTGTGGTGAGCACGTTAAAAATTTCAAAATTTCACTAAGACGTACCTTTTAGAAAATACAAATACACGTTTACTATTTTATTAATGTTATTTTACAGGTATTAATAATATAATATCAAACGTGACAGCTGCAGATCACATGACTGGACGTATGATTACGTCAAAGTAGATTTAGTAACTTTTCTCTGAGTCAGCTTAATGAAATTTGAACTATCGGCCTACATACTCTCTGTCCGTAAGTTAAGATCGACTCCACAGGACCAGATTGCTTTGAAAATGGAGTCCCGTTCTGTAAGTCAGTAGGCTTTGACATTTCGTAGGATCAGCTTTAACTTTCTTAAGGACAATCGTTACAGAAGGCTACGGAAAACCAATCCTAGGTAGACAAATAAATGAATATCGATATGCGAGTCGAAATGAAAGCATCAGTGATAGTAAAGGAAACTATCGTCATTTTCTAAATGAATAGCATTTTCATTTATCTACACTCGATTCCTAGAAAAGTTGAATAAATCAAGACTCTAGTTATTTTAAATAAAAACGCTAGATAAAACATAAAATTATGAAAATGCTGATTGTATTTATAAAATTTTCTGAAATTGTTTATTTCATTTAGCTCGATTGAAGAAAGAATGATATTTTCCCATTGCTTGACACGATATCGTGTGATTAAGGTGGTAGTGTAGGGGAATGGAGGATAGGTAAGTTTTCTTACGGTTTTTATTTAAAAACTTATTTTGTTATAATAAATCAAATATTTCTTTGGTCGATACATAAGAGTTTAATTTTCTTCACATGATGGTATCAACTGTTCTTGAACATCTGTCAAGGGTGTCACAAAATTTAATGATAACTTTCTTTCTTTATTTAAAAAGTTTCTCATCTATTGCCGCTATACTCATGACAAATGTTCAACAACTTTTGATATCACCATGTGAAGAAAAATAAACTCTCTGTTTATCCTGTAGCAATATTTTATTAATTTGGCCGGAAAAAAAAGTTTTGCTACAAAAACTGCAAAACCACTTACCTTTACTTGCGTCCCCTACATCCCCACCTTAAGGGCACATAGTGGACATACAAAATTAAAACTCATATAGCTTTAAGGACTATAAGTGGAAGAAAAAACGCTATACAATTAAGTCAAATGCGAAGCTTGGGGGATGAATTATTATAGCTAATTACGGAAATAAGCCTTTCATGTATATACTTAATTGTATATCACTTATTTATTCTATCTTGTTTCACTTGGAATGTACCATGTGTTTGTACTATTGGCAGCATTAAACCACAACGGGGTCGCTGGTAGCTGTGATATCAATGATAGTAGCCTTTGATAATCACACGCAGTGGCGGATTAAAAATGTTTGCGCCCCTAGGCACAAATTATAATATACGCCCCTCCCACCCCTTTTCCAGTGGTTTTAAGAGGTTTTGGAGGAAAAAAGATGTTGGGTATTAGTATTCGAGAAAAGATTTCTATGAAAGAAAATCAGGCATGTACATGTCATAAATGTATTTAACAAATTATTTAAAACAAAATATAAAAATAATGCTATCCAAAATGTGCCGCTGCCGTCTAGGCCCGTGCCTAGTGGGCCTATAGTTTAAATCCGCTTCTGGTCACACGTCCATCACAAACTCTGCCTTCAAATATGAGTGAAGAATGAATGAGCACGGGACGATCCTTAGATAACTCAGTGGTAGAGCATTGGTGCGCTAAGATAAAGTTCTCGTATACAATTCTCATGTCCATGTGTCATTTGAAATTTATTCGAATATGAACACAGAGATTACGGAGTATGTAGACGAGGTTTTTGATATTTCCCGAAGTGGACTTTTAAGTTTAAGACCGCTGGGTTCGTTCGGTGTGCCACCACGACAATTATTATAAGCCGAGAGAACAACAGAGTTTAACATGGTTTGTTCAGGATTAGTTAAACCTGATATAGTAACCCACACCGGTGAGGCTGTGGACAAAGGTTTCAATCTCGTCTAGTCTTGTTCGCCGGTGACGGGGTGGTTGGGTTTTGAATCCCGACCGGATATACTGACGTAGCTTATCGTCGTAAATGGTTTCATACTCGGGAATATTTCTTCCAAATTCCACCTTCCTCATCCCTTCCTCATTTCTTACCCTGAAATGTAATATGCGATGCAAAAACAAAACACACGAAATTTTATATATATTAAATAATGTGTGGGTTGTCCAACGTCATTAATATGAGTTTCGGAAAATATTTTGATTTTAACTAGCGTTTGATTTAATTATACTATTATTCCTTCATTCTACCCAATGATTCTATTTTATACATATGAGGGCGGTTGTTGTTTTTTTGTTGTGGTGATAATAACTCTTTCTGTGTGGGCTTAAAATATAATTCCAGCAGTCAGCTTAAGTACCACGCGTCAAATTGCGTAGATATCAAAGTGTGTGTTCCACACTTTATTGTTCTCCCCATATGTTTGAAATTAATATTTCATGAATAGACGAAAAAACTACAAGAAAAACTCTTAACATCGTTTCTCAGCAACATCATATATTGAATTATTTTTTCTAGCACTGAGAACAAAAGTTGTAATCAAAATGTGTTCCGTATATAAATACATACATTTAACTAACTGCGATATGTTTATTTTTAGATTTTTAAAATACTGAACCAATGGAAAATGATTGGTGCAATAAATCGTGGTGTAGTCATATTAAACTCCGCGCCTAGCCACAACATAACATTAAGTTAAGAGAAATCTGCTTTGTTGAAGTGGCTTGGACGGTTATTCTTTGTCATTTATTAAACACATGGCCCGTATGCAAGTAAGATGCTAATAAATAATAAGCATATCAGAAGGTCCTCTCCACCTTTTGTTTTTTTCGCTCAACCTCGTTCTTACACAAGGGCTTATACAAGTTTTATTATATTATGGGATGATTACTTTCTTCAATTCTAGCTATGAAAAAAATAAAATAAATAACTTTCCCTTCACCTGCGAACGAGAGGTTCCATGGCGATGCAAAAAAATTATCTATTTGTTATGGGCCTATGCCTATTATTAGCCAGATGAGTAGGCGATGAAACCGTGCACAGAAAAACACACTACCTTTCCTCTCATAACTTTTAAAACTAAACTCAACTTTACTATGAACACTCACAGACACCCAATAGGACACCCTCGGGCATGGTTTTTAATCTGATGTTTTGGGTGACATGGATATGTAAAGTTATAAAAACAAACAAATATGTGCATGTTTTGTGCTCTAAAGATAATACCAAATGTTTAGTTGTACACATTTTCTTTGGTTTAGCGTGCTTTTATTTGAGCTTCACGACAAAATATAACCTACCTATTTAATCTGCTCTAAAATGTTTAAAACAGAGGCAAGGGTGTAATTTATTATGCATAATGTTTTACGAGTTACAAGGTGGCTTATTTGATTTTTTTAAATCACTCTAAGGGTGCAGATATGTGGAAGGAAGCATTTGGGAGGTAATCCACCTCGATTCGCGTGGAAGGAGGGTAAGAAAACATTTGTAATTGACAATGAGCACGTCATATAAGCTGCAAGTTGATGTATTCTACTAAGAACTATGTTATTTATGGGTGACCTGGTGGTCTAGGGGTAAGGTGTCAGACTTCTGTGCTGGCGGCCGGGGTTCAACCCTCGGTCCCGGCACAGATTTATCTGATTACCAAACCCTTCCTTCACCTCTGACAAGATATCTTGTGAATGTGGGGAATGCCAGGCCTCCACCGTGGTTCGGATTCCACGTTAAACTGTAGGTCCTTCATTTCATCTCACAATCACCCTACCATTACACATTAGCGTAAGTGCGTATAACCCGAACGGGTAGTAAGACGCGGTGCTAATAATAATAATATGTTATTTATACTACTAGCACACGTATTTTATCATGTTGCTTGCCATTGAAGCAACAAGTTGATGTATTTTACTGTGTGTTATGTCATAAACCTAATGTAATGTAATGTATTTTACTGCGCATCATGCTATAAAAGTCGACGTATTTAATTGTCTGGAATGCTATTTTTATGTAGGGATTTAAATTGTGTACCTTGTGTTACTTTGACTTAAAATAAAACAAGTAGCTTTTATTTCACCTAAATAATTAGTTTGGATATTTTTTTCAAACTTTATTGAAATATCTTAACTCTTGTTTGTAGTTTACTTAATTTATAAGCCTCCTCCATTTCAACCTCATCAGTTAGTCATACGTGTTGCTGTTGTGCTGCCTATCTATGACCATCTATTAACATTCTTGGCGCTCCACTTGCGATAATAGGTTCAGCCAGTAAGTTGTGCGCTGATACAACCCCGTGTTTAGAAATTTCTGGTTGAATACCAACACACGCACATAAAAACAATATTAAAATTACTGGTACTGTATATCCGAGTAAATCGCCATTTGTTCGGGAAGTAGCTTCTTTTCCATTGCAACTCTTTTAGTTTCTTCCATCAAACCACTACATAAACAGCATGTTTACGATGTTCCTGAGCTGTTTTAATAACAGGCGAGGAAGAGTTCTTCTTAGATGAGAAATTCCTCCGGCATCCCTCTCTACGGTCTGTACACTCTATTCTAACAAAACCTTGATACTTCGATAAAATTTGTATCACAAGCAAACGAGATAGTTTTTGCAGCAAAAGGGTTATTTTATTTACGTCTGAAAATCTACCTTTGAATAAATGTTTTATTTTTACACAGCGCCTTTACAAGCCACTTGGGCTATTCGCATCTTATTACGTTAATAGGAGAAATATGAAGATAGTATTTACAGGAAATGTACCCGAATCCTCGTGGAGAGAGGGGGAAACCATTTGGGAAATACCACCCTTTATACCCGGCCAAGATTAGAACCCTGAACTCTCAAGTCACTGTCACTGTCACTGTACTGTAAATGAAGTGAATGGGGTAGTTATAGTAGTTAATTTATGTTATTTTAGAAAGCCCCAACATAAAGTTGATAATTACTAAATATGAATGAAAAATATAAGATGTATTAGAGAAAGTCAGACAAATCTTAACATCGTTGCTGTCGAATTGTATTGGGACTCAGCCAGCGTCTTGTTTCAAAAGTCGGGCAAACTGTCTGTGGGCTCAGTTACTTTACCGTTAGTTATTTGTGATAAATGTGTTTTATATATTCTGTAACACAACTTTTAAATAACGGTGATACTTAAATTTTTTTTTAAAAGCAACGTTCCTTATAAATAAATTTACATACACAAACACCCAGCGCTTACTCATATAATGTAAATAAACATATTCTTATCTCTTATTCTGGGTAATTATTTTACATACTAGACACCATTATTTCTTCTTGACAACCTCATATTTTAAACTCAACCCAAAACTTACACAGTATCCGTAACCTCCCCGATACTCATCTTCACACTCATCCGAGGGAACAGGCCTCGTAGTGTAATGATCAGAGTCCTCTGGTTGCTGACCTAGTGGTCCCGAGCTCAGTTCCCGGCTGGTACCGGGTTATTTTACTGAAAGAGGAATAATCCCCATGGTCGCCATGGTTTGGTTACTTAGGCTTAAGTTAGGTCAAGCTTTTCATTGACTCCACCCCGTCATGTTCTCTCCCATCATCCTCTCACCTCATAGGAACATGGGAAGTTCCTCCACGGAAAGGATGTACTATTAGTAGATTCGGGCGTCCCCTGGGCAACGGTACATTAGTACAGGCTCATATTTCCACAAACTGAACTACAGATTGATGTAGCCCAGACACCCCATTATTATTCATTCGAGGTTAGGTTAAAGTTCCCTTCCCTGGATTCGATGCTGTAACCGAGAAATTAGATAAGTCTGATGTGGTGGAATCTGGTTCGTTTTTAGTTGATAGTGTATCACCCCTGAATTGATACGTCCTATTTAGTAGAAATTACAACTCCTTTTTTTAAACTGAGTTTAAGGCCGATACAGACAGAATGCTAAGCTATGCTGTGCTGTGCTGTGCTGTGCTGTGCTAAGATTATGTCAATTTGGTTTCACATTTATTGCTAAGCTAGGCAGTGGTCTCTCTTTTCCCTCCCGAATTCAGTGTTGTTTCTTTCTGGTCTGCTCCAATGAAGTTTAGTTATGATGGTGTTCTCAAAAATGTCTCGAGTTCAGGTGATAGTACTGAGTAAGAAAAGATGCTGCTGTTAGCAGTTGCTTTCGAAGATGAAGAAAATGTAGAAGGTGAAAGTTTGACTTGTTCACTTAACGCTTCTCTTTTAATATACAAACATTTATTAAATTTAAAACATAAATAGAACATTACTTAAATAAACGTGAAACAAACTGAAAACAAAACTTCAACACGGAGCCCAAGCTGCGTTATGCTCATGCGCAACGTAAGATGGTTCAAGATGGTAGATGGAAAAATTGCCCGGACAGCAATCAGAAAAAAACATCTAGTGGCGTAGCAAGGCATAGCTTAGCTTAGTTGAGCTTAGCTTTTTGTGTGAACCAACATATTTAAATATATGATCCGCCATTTTTCTAAAGAGTTAGCAGAGAAAATCTTATCTTATGTTAGCTTAGCTTAGCGTTCTGTGTGTACCGGCCTTAAGAAATTATAGCTGCAATAAACATACCGTAATGCGCTAGCCAATGATCTTCCTCCCCCCCTAAATTATATGCTGAAACATACGGTGTGGGTCGCATCGAACGGGTCCTGATCACCGCATCCCTCTATTATCCGGGGCATCCGATGATGGTGGACCATACTGGAAGGGAAACGTTATGAATACCCCATTATTGACTGTGGTATTCGTGCACACCCACTGTTTAATCGTGAAGAAATTATAAAGGTCATAACCTCCACGTTATTTCTGTGTCTACAAGGATATAAAGAACGCACTGCTTATTTTTACCTTTTCACAACAAGAAAAAGTATTGTAATCGTGAACATTTTCTACCTTGAGATTATGATGAATATTTACGTTTAATGTGCATCCAAACGTCCTCCCCCCTCTCACAAAGTTAATTTTACAATTCTGTCTGTCTCTGGCCACGGATACAAAAGGTTTGATGGATTTTGTTCAAATTTGGTATCTAAATGCTATAGTTAAATACCTAGGGGTTTTTTCTTCTTAATTTTGACCATAGTTCTTTGTTTTAAGGTAGCTTACTGATGATTATTTTTCGAATAAAAGTTTTAAAGTTTTTTTAAATAGATCTATAGGAAGTGTTTGACTTCCCAAATAACACTAAATAGTTGATTTTTGGGTAAAAATTTGTTAAAAGGTAGGTTCAAAATTAATAAACTTTAGAAAATTTGAAATAAATATTTAGAAAATGGCTATAACGATTGTGATTAACATGTATATTTGGGGAGTGTTTGACATTACAAATAAAAATTTAAACTTCATTTGGTGAAAAAATTGTTTAAGGGACACTGACTGATGACAAATTTGGTAAAAATTTGAAATATTTAAAAAATGTCCTTATTTATTTCAAAACATGTATCTGTATAGGTTTTAACAAAATAAATAATTGTATAAAATATTTTTCTTAGAGAAAAAGTTAAATAATAGTGTAGGACTAATGAAGACAAATTTTTAAAAGGTCTTCATAATTTTGAAAATAGCTTCCTATGATTTTGTTCAAAATTGGTATATTGGTACTATTTTACATGATAAATATTATTATGTGTATATATTTCAAAAATAAATTATTTTAAGTGTAATTTACTTATAACAAATTTCATAAAATTTGTAATATTTCAAAAATTGCCTTTAAAATTCAGTTTAAAATGGCTACCTTAGAATTGGTTTTCATAATTAATAAGAATATATTTTATATAGTTTATGGCTACCTTAGAATTGGTTTTCATAATTAATAAGAATATGTTTTATATAGTTTTAAAAATATAAATAATTTGAGGGTAATTTACACAAAACTAATTTCTTTAAATTTGAAAAAAAAAAAAAAAAATTAAATGATAACTATTTTGTTTGAATTTTATATTTGAGGAATGTTTATTGTGATTAGCGAGATAATGCATGTTTAAGAAACACATTCTTAAGGCTAGTTTACTTAAAACATGTTTTTGAATATCTGGTCCCAAGCTATAATTTTCTGTATTAAGAAAGTGTGTATTTATTTTTAATGTACTCATCGTTGTTAGTACTGAGTCTTAGCAACTTGTCTAACCAATGATAATAGGAAGGGGAGAGTGAATATATAACTTATTATAGCATTATAACGCCTTCATTGAATGCTGCGGGCTTGGGTTGAACTGCATTCTATCGAGCCACCCAGGTATGCCAATCCTTAATTCAGTCTTACCCATTATATCATTTTATTAAAAAAACCTTGAGAAAGTATATATTTGATTTTAAATTTATTTACTATGTTAATCGTTCCGTAAAGATGAATTTATCAAGGCCTATTTACGTCTTGAAACTTTGGCTGCTATAATAAAACATACATACATTTAAGCCATTTATTATTTATTTGAGGTATTTAACATGCAATTTCCGTACCTACTGATTATATCAGCACACGAGAATTTCTATGAGCTAGAGCAAAAGGCCCCACCAATTTTGCCGGGAAAGAAATTTATTTTCACATACCCCCCAGGATTTTTTTTTACATGCTACAATATAGCTGGGACCGACGGATTTATTTACCCTCCGAAGGAAGTTGCGCTTCAGATTTTTATGGCTCGAGAAAAATCGGTCCACCACGGCTGAGTTTGGACCCACAAACATCGGGTTCTGAGGTGAGCACTTTACCCTAAGACCACTACCGAGGTCTTTTAGTGTCCAACCAATTATTTCAGGAATGAGTAGATGTCAGCCTACTGACAAGCGTATGGTAATTAAGTTATGATAATGTTTCTTACACTAGTGGTCACATGGTATAAGACGTAAGGTTTTCCTGTATTTTAAGTGACGTCATAGTTTCGGTCGAATGCACGGAGGAAATGTGTTTGTAAAGGCTTTGGGAAGTTCCACATTTTTTAATCACTTTGAATCCCATATTCTTTAAGCGATAATGCGGGACCCGTCCTCTAGCCTACCTTCCTTCCTATTGCCTACTCCTTTAATTAAGTTAGATTATTTGAATTACTATTGAAAAACATAAAATAAGATATTCTCAATTACCTGATTAATGTGTAGGCCTATAGAGTATCGACCTGTAGGTTCCGTGTTCCTTAGAAGTTATATAAACTTCAACTTGTTAAGGAAAACCGTCACGAGAAACCGACAGTGGGAAGGCGTGGTAGAATCCAGTGTTACTACTGGTGGCAGTTGAAAATAAGAAGAAATAAATGGTTTTGAACATGAAACAGTCAATACAGACAGTAGGAATGTACTCTGGACTCATTCTTGTCAATATAAAAAATACACGAGTTCCAAAAACAAGATTGGATGCAACTCGTGTTGAAATCTCTGGTCCGCGCATGCGCAATATTTCGAAACTTCAAGAACAATGCAGTCTGCTAACACTAAGGTTGATCACATTTGACTCAGACACTGAAAACGATCAAGTTATTTCCTTTACTGCTGGGTGTTACTCATGTACAGGATAGGTGGTTACGAAGCCTCTATAAATGGCTATTATTTCATATCTATTTTAATTTTAGTTAATGTCTTTATCAATTTTTTTTTATATTTGACACATCATTTCCAGTACTTTAAGTTTTTGATTGAGTGTATCATTGTTGGTTCTTAGATTCACAAACTAAACCAAGGCTGGCCTCTTGGTTGAGTGCTCAGAATTGCTGGTTACTAATCCAGAGGTCTTGGGATTGATTCCTGGCGGTTTCACAGGTATTTTTTCCCTAAAGGGAAATTTTTATATGGTTGCCATGGTCTGGTTAATTAGGCTTAAATAAGGTTTAAGACTACCACTGGCACCACATAATCATTATCTCCATACCAACTCATCGGGGCGAAGTAACCGGTCCTACATGTTTCCCCAAATTCAGAAGATGGTTACAATATCCGCCACTGCCAGTAGAAGAGCAGAAATGTCTAACCGACAAATCTTGGCGGCATACACTAAAGAATATATCATAACAATCAACCGATACAGTTTTTGAGAATATCTTTTTTTTTTTCCATCGAAACTGGGGAGAGTGGGCTCTTTATTGGGTAGGTATCTGCTAAAAATTTCAAAATGGTCAAGTTTCGCTTCTGGGAACCAACTGATAAATTAATAAATAAACATTGAAATGAAAGCATCACTAGCATCGAAGGAGTTTTTATTCATAGCTACCGTTATTTTGTTTGAAGAAACCAACTACAAACTTAATTATAAGTATATTAACAGCTGTGGTAACAGCATTTTCTGGAACAATTTTTGTTTGTTTTAACTTGAGTGGAAGAATTATTATTACTTACTCATTGGTTGGCACGATATCATTTATTTCAGGACACGGAGTGTGAGGATAATAATGGAGTACAACATTTTAGAAAACATTCTAAAATATGAAATAAAGTAAGCAACTTAATTTAATAATAGATAAGACTTGGATATATAATTGTTAGATTTAATGGATATAGTATAGATAATCAAAATAAAGAATTAATACCTTGAAATAATATTTGATAAATTAGATAGTAACTGAATGTGCCTGGCAAAGTATTATTTATTAAATTATATTATTATTAATTCTATTTTGAGTATATTGTTATATGTTTAGATTTAATGTTTATAAGTTTATAACAGTCACGTTTTTACTGTATCTATTGTAATTATTTAAAGTTATTTATTGTGTACTTGGCCAGGCACGTTTTGTTAATACCTAATTTATCAAATATTATTTCAAGGTATTAATTCCTTATTTTGATCAAATATATCCATTAAATCTAACTATTATATATCCAAGTTTGCTCTATTATTATTGTTATTATTATGGAGTAGCGTAAACACTTTATATGGGCAATATGGACAATAAAGACTCAGGGCTATGACTTGGACAAGATTAATGCTCCCACTAAGACGAGTGTAATCAGGACCATTATTTTTAGCACTGTTAAGAGAAACCATTGAAATAAATCATATTTGGAAAAACCATCCTCAGTCATCTCGCCGAGATTCAAACATCAACGTCGAGCAAGTACAGTACAATTCGGGCCTAATCTCCTAGAGCAGTGGTTCCTAACCTTTTTCATATCGCGGACCCCCTGAAGCCAATGTTAATTCGCCGCGGCCATCCTAATCTCCCCCGCCATACGAGGTGAAATTAAAAACACCTACGCACACATTTCTAGTACTTTACGTAACCCATTTAATATTAATAAAATAAAAAATATGTTTAGTGAGATAATAATTGAAATAAAATTGAAGTTTAAAAATTGTGAATAGCGAATATTTATATATGATATGAGAATACAAATAAAAAATAACTGTAAACATATAGATTTGTTTTACGGAACCCCACAGGACTCTTCGCGGACTCCAATCTTGGAACTGTTATCCTAGACCAGTGGTCGGCAAACTTATTTGCCAAAGAGCCAAATATGAACATTACAACAATTTAAAAAAAAATTGGGAGCCAAATCTGCTTGTTTAGTAAACTTTTATTACACTAAATAAAACTAAATTTCATACTTAATAAATATTTATTAATGCGAACAATGTGCTTGCATCTCCTTGGAAAGTTTGAGTAAGTCAGGTTTGTACGTTGTTGTTTTTAATTTTAGGCATGATTCCAAGTTCTCATCAATAAGACGACTTCTCAGTTTACTCTTGATAATGTTCATGCTTGAAAAAGATTGTTCGCATATATATGTAGAACCGAAAAAGGAAAGAACAGCAAACGCAAGCTTTTTCAGCTGATCGTAAGAGTCAGGAATACTATTCCAAGCGTTGAAAATGATCATGTCTTCCTTCTCCAGGTCATTCAAAGCAGACCACTTGTGCTGTGAACTAAGATCACATTTTGTCTTCTCCAATATTTCCAATTCAACACAAAGACGTTCGAATTTAGAGCGCCATATCTCCTTGTTTTTTAAATCCAGCAATTGTATTTCAAAGCTACCAATGTCAATATCAAAAGGTGAAAATTTCAACTCGGTTATCGTAGCATTAAGAGGATTTTTGACAAATGCTAAAGTTGCTCTGCTGTTTTTAAATTCCTGAAACCTGCTGAGAAATGCTTCCCTCATATTTAAAATTATTGTTTTAAAATGGTGTTTATCAATAGAGGAATTATTTTCTTGGCGATACTTCAGCAGGCTCGGAAAGTGAAACAATGTTTCCCTTTCCAAATCCTGAGCAAAAATGGATAATTTGTTTTCGAATGCTATTACTTCTTCTAACATCGAAAAAATTAAGTTTCCTTTCCCTTGTAGTTTACGATTAAGCTGATTTAGATGAGACGTAACGTCTACCATGAAATAAAAGTTTTGGATCCACTGATCGTCTGTTAGTTCTGGATAGTGAACGCCCTTCTCAAGGAGAAATGCTTTAATTTCCGGAAAAAGGGACGCGAAACGTTTTAAAACGTTCCCTCTTGATAACCAACGTACCTTGTTATGAAGCAGAAGATCAGCGTACTCACTCTCCATTTCAAATAAAAATTCTTTGAATTGGCGATGATTAAGAGCTTTAGCTAAAATGGAGTTGATAATGGTAATCACTAATTCCATAACTTTACGAATTTCATCCGGAAATGTTTGCGCACAAAGCGCTTCTTGGTGAATGATACAATGGTAAACAAGTATCTCGTGATTAATTTTTTCTTTCAAAATAGCAACAAACCCTTTTCTTACGCCGGTCATACTTTTGGCCCCATCTGTTGAAATCGACACAATTTTATCGAGGGGAATATGATGTTTATCCATACACTCAATTACAGCATTTGCGATATCTTCTCCACGCGTCTGACCTTTGAGTGGCAATAATCCTAAAAGTTCTTCTTTAGGGCCTGAATGAGACATAAATCTTACAAAAAGTGAAACTTGCGCTGTATCATTTATGTCACAAGACTCGTCAACTGCTATTGATAAAGCCGAAACCAATTTTAGATCTTCGATATGCTGGGTGGTTATATTCGAACAAATTTTAATTGTTCTATCTTTAATGGTTTTGGCAGACAATGGTAACTCTTTAATTCTTTTCAGAATATCTGCTTTGTTCTTAAAATCCCGAAATAGCTCTTCGGATGCATTAATAAAACAACTTTTTATGTATTCGCCGTCTGTGTACGGTTTCCCTCTCTTAGCAATCTCCTGGCTAAAAACAAAACTTGCCATATTAATATTGCTGGAAGATTGCATCCAGTTATTAAACACAGAAGTTGACGACTCTTGACTCTTCTGAAGTTCCTCAACTGCTTTCTTCCTTGCATCACCGGTAGGATATTTAGTGCTAAATGACGCGTGCTTTCTTGTAAAGTGTCTCTCTAAATTTGACTTCTTGTTATGCGCGAATTTCTCCTTACAAATAAGACATGTCGGAAGTCCATTCAAGTTTTGAATAAACGCAAAATTCTCGGTCCACTCAACTTTAAATTCGCGGTTTTCATCTTCCGTTTTTCTTTGCTTTTTTTTGGTAGCCATGTTAATTGGGGTACCTATAAAAATATTTAAAATATATTTTTTTCTAAAGCCATCAGTACAAAATTATAATCAAAATTAAAAAAAATCTTTTTAAAAAATACAATTTTATTAATATATGTAACTGCACTAAAAAGAAAAAAATAATTTTTTCAATCATCAAAATAACAAAACTTTTAGAATGACCAAAAATGGAAGAAAACTTCCAACATTTGGACAAATAGAAGTTATCGAAAAATCGATTACAAATTTTGAACCGGAACCACAAACATACATAGCAGGTGTAATAAAATCGTATAAAAATACCTGTAAGATGTGCAGCTAGATTGAAAAATACAACAACTTTTTAATAAGACAGGACAACGGCAGACAAAGTAGAAAAGACAAAACTGTTCACACTGCAACTGCTGATCTGTGATGCCAATTTGTACCCCCACTACTTTAGAAAAAGTATGCGCGCGCATGCTTGTGGTATCTTTGTATCACACCGGAGTACGCCGAAAACATACGAACAATTTCAGCCGGTAGTTTGTACATGGTTTGTGTTTACGTTTACGAAAACTAATAAAATTAAACTCGATATTCGTTACGTATTTTTACAACAATATACAATTTTAATTACCTATCTATCTTTTAGCTTAAACAAAAAATTATACATGTTCTCGATTTATAGAAGAATTTTAATTTATCAAAATAAGATGTATATTTTCTTTTACCTAGTTTTTTTTAAATGAAAATATTATTGCGCCTTCCGTGGATATTTGTGTCAGAGCCGCACTTAAGGTGTCAAAGAGCCGCACTTTGCCGACCACTGTCCTAGACCATTTGGTCACTGGTGGCGGGTATGAGGGCATTTAGGGAGGCAAAGGGAAATCAAATAAACGTAGCTTCTGCTCCAATTCTTCAGTCTACTGGTTGGAGATCTAGGAATAAGCAACCCAACCCTGGTCATGGCAGGCTTTCCTTCGAAGCCTTGTTGGCTTCATTTCTTCATTCGAATGGTTTTCTCTCTCTCTCTCTCTTGAGACTCGAACATTTGCCGCGATGTTGGTCTCAAGGGAATGTTGCAACTCTGTGCAGGAATTCCTCAGGAATGAACAATGAATTATTTATAGGGTGTTTTTGCTGGTCTTAACTCTCACACCTTTATATACGAACAGGTACAATGTGAGTTTCTACCTTCAGGGTTAGGCTGGCGGTTAATACATCTGACCATGATGTCCGAGATTAGACTCCCATCGCTGCACTAGAAGGATTACTACGCAACGAGAAAACACAGGAATTTTTTTAGTTGGAAATACAGAGAAAACAAATAGTTTTTTTAAACTAATAAAAGTACTGACAAATTTTAAAAATTGGACTAATTTATCTGCAAGCATTGCATGGAAGAAAAAGCAAATTGAAGAAATAAGCACACAGATTGGAATACGCCTCTTATCCTCCTGAAACCCTCTTGAAACATTGGGTTGCGTAGTGATTGCATATTTTCCCGCATTAATCTCAGCCCATCTTATTTATATACCAGTTACATTACTTCACGTTAGTCATTTTTATGAAAAATTATATTTTATTACTCTATACTTGAATCTAAGTTGTCTGGAAAAATTGGATTTACTTATGGGAATTACAGGCAATGTTATATTAAATAAACAGTTGCAACCCTAATGGGAATATTTCCTCAGCGCTGGGGCATCCTTCCTAAAGATAATGATGGTCTTATTCTTTAGTCTAGGCCAGTGGTTCTCAATTTTTTTTTCCGTATAACACTCTTGTGTATTACGGATCAGTCGCTTACCACTGAACTATTAAAAATTTCATTCGGAATAATAAAGCAGTAAATAATTACAATTGTTTTTGAAAATATTTGTTATTTATTTATAAAAAGATGTACAATATTCTTAAAGTCTAAAAATTTTGTGAGAAGGATTGTGCTGCATGCTTGAAACAAGCAAGGAGATGTCGGGTTTAGTTATTCTTAATTTTAAGTGCAAATTTGGGTCAAGATTCAATTTATTACGAAATTTATTTTTTACTGTCACCTTAGCAGAAAATCCAGTTTCGCAAAGATAGGGTGGTTGCAAATGGAATTGGAAACAACAATGCTTTTCTGGGCAGCGATGGATATTCATTTTTAGCCTTTAGCCAAAATTCGCCTAACTCTAATTTGGTAAATTCCATTTTCAAACCTCCATCGCACTCTTTTTCGTTGTTAGTTAGGATTCCAGGAATGTTATCCAAAATGAATGGTTTTCTTATCCAAAGGTATTCAGAATAGTCTTCTTTAAAATATTCTTCAAAAGTTTCAGCGAGCATTTGGCAATGGCGTTTTATATCCTTGATGAGATCGTCTTTCATTTTAATTTCATGCTATGTCACAAATTTTTCTAAATTAGAAAAAGACTGCAGGTTTTCATTTGAAACACTATTATTCGTCATTTGACATTTATAGATAAATGTCTTTATTTTGTCTTCCACTGAAAATCGATTTGTTGTTTTACCTTGCAAACTTATATTTAAGTCACTGAAGTGATTTAAAATGTCTGATAAGTAGACTAGTGTTGTGATCCACAGCTCGTCTGTCAATCGATCACGCAGTTAAAAATAGGTCTTAATCAGGAACAACTGCACCTCAGAATGTATCTCGAATAACCTGCCTCGCATTTTTCCTCGAGAAAGCTATCTCACCTCTGTATGTAGCAGCAAGTGAATGTGATCATTGCCCATTTTAGAACACAGTTTCGAAAAAAAACACGAGAGCTTAGAGCCCGATATTTAATGACATTAATCACCTTGACGGCCTCCTGGAAAACAAGTGGGGTCTAGGGGTAAGGTGTCAGACTTCTATGCTGGCGGCCGGGGTTCAATCCTCGGTCCCGGCACAGATTTATCTGATTTCCAAACCCTTCCTTCACCTCTGACAAGACATCTTGTGAATGTGGGGAATGCCAGGCCTCCACCGTGGTTCGGATTCCACGTTAAACTGTAGGTCCTTCATTTCATCTCACAATCACCCTACCATTACACATTAGCGTAAGTGCGTATAACCCGAACGGGTAGTAAGACGTGGTGCTAATAATAATAATAATAATAATAATAATAATAATAATAATGGAAAACAAGTTTAAATTATTCAGGCATACGCTTTACTACTAAAGATTCTCTGTGGATACTTTACGACAAAGCTCAATTTCCTACAACAGATTTTATGTTGGTGGCAACACCTCCGTATTTTCTTCTGATAGCTCGAGCGTCTTCAGTAGGCCTACCAAAGACAACGCATTGCTTCCAGCCCAGTCCATTTTCTGCATATAAGTCAGTCAGCTTCTTGAATATTTAATCAGTGGTATATCGTATTGATAGCGCCTTACAAAATAAATAATAATCTTCTATTGAATTTTGTATTTAGTGTAATTACGAGTATACTTGCGATTGCGTAGTTGCGAGTCCGACTTGCGAGTGTGTTGGCTGTAAACGAGCCATTAGTGTTTCTATACATAAATAAGTTCCTCAGATTGAGGGGAAAATTATAGTATTGTCTTGTCTGCTTGCGTACCACTTTGAGAAGCTCTGCGTACCACCAGTGGTACGCGTACCGCAGTTTGAGAACCGCTAGTTTAGGCAGTTTGGCGATGACCAAAACAATGGCATAAGAAGTGTATAAATATAAAAATTTGTTTTTACAAAGTCTTCTCCTAATCATATACTAAACAATAAACTTTCTAATATTAATCTATAAATTAAAGCATTCTTGTCAATAGATTTGCCTCACATATGACAACACTATGATAAGGATTCAGATTATTGCAATTTGGCACTTTCTATGCGTTTCACATCTACTTCACATTAATGGAATTATATAAAATGGCTAATTAAACTTTTGAAACTTCACAATATTCGTTTGTCTACTGTGAGGAAAGAGAAGAGTATCTTCAAGAACTACTGAAAATAATGAATGAAATACTGCAAATTGGATACAATATAAGACTTAAAAAAAAGTCAGCATATAGCGTATATCCCGAACGGATAGTAAGACGCGGTGCTAAATAATAATAATAATAATAATAATAATAATAATAATATTAATAATAATAAAGTCATGACGGGTAGTAAAGGAGCAGTCAATCAAATCTATACTTATAAAATAACATGTCCTGATTGATTGACTGACTGATTCATCATCGCCGAGCGAAAACTATCAAGGCTACAAGCATGAAATTCGGACTGTATATTCATTTTGTTATGTAGGCACCCACTAAGAAAGGATTTTAGAAAATTCCACCCCAAAGGGGTCAAAAAATGGTATGATAATATGTATGAAAGTCCGTCATTTTGAAAGTTACATAAACAAAATTTTGTATTTCGGTTATTGACGTAAAACAAATAAATACGTGTTTCAGGAATTTTGGAAATTTTATTTAATAAGGGATGAAAAAGGGGGTGAAAGTTTGTATCGGACTTGCATTATTTTTGATCTGAGGTCAAGTTATGGTCATCAACGTAACGTAATATTTTAAATTAATCTGTAAATACATATGTATATTTTCGTATTTGTATATAATCAACTTCCACGCGAGCAAAGCCGCGGGCAACAGCTATCTAGTTAATATATACTAGAAGAAGAATTAAAACTACAGCAAGTAGGCTAATGGAGTTATTCTACCTACTAAGTAAAATAACCGAAAATAACAGAAGCAAGAAATATATTATAATTAGAATAGTGCAGGCGAAGAAAGCTTTTCATTAAAAGAAGACATTGCTAACTTGGACTATCATAAATTTTGAAATCAGGAAAAAGTTCCCAAAGGCATATATTTGGAGCGTTACGCTTTATGGCTGTGCAACATGAACCATTGGTTCAACTGAAAGAAACAAACGACTATACTGTAAGCAGTTTAAATGTGGTGTGACAGAAGAATGTTGAAAATGTCATGGATAGAGAGAGTATTAAATACAGAAGTGCTTAGAAAATCAAATGAAGAAATACTTTTGAAAGCTATGTTTACAGCAAAGAAAAGTTAATATGGTAGGCCATATATTGAGACATGGTAGTTTGACGATGATAACTATGGAAGTTTTGTTTTAAAATTAGATGGCCAACAAACATTGAAAGTAGTTTTTACTTAAGGGCAGAAAGAGAAAAGATCGATTTTCTTGAAATCGGCCTTAACGATTTTAATTAAAATTCGTATCTAGGAACTATTTAACATTACAAACAAAATTGCATATCTCATTTTCTCATGGAAATTAATTTGGTTGTACTTTATATAAGCATACATTTATAATTTTGATAATATCTTCGCCACTCTTTGACATACGAAATAACTCATCATTGAAAAGTTGTAGGGCTGTTAAAAGTAAAAAACTTTTTATTTGAAACACATTTTAATAAAATCACTAGTTTCAGAGCTATAAACAAATTCATGTTTTTAAATAGAGGTCTGGGAAATGTATAATTGATTGTTATGTTCTTTAATTGACCGAGATTATACTTTTTTGCTCGACGTCTCTGTAACAGTGTCTATTATTTCATTTGTGCTCTTATGTGAAATATGATGCTCTTTTTTCCTTTATGTTTCGGCATCAACGTTTATTATTATTTTGTTTCACGTATCTTACGAGTTTTAAGTAAATGTCTCCGTTTTTAGATAAAGGAACCAGAAAGTCTGGGCGGTGTATCGTCCCATTTATTTCACTAGGGTATGATCTTTAATTGAATGGTTTATGTGACGCATTATTTCGTTTGTTGACATTAGATGTTCGGGTGTTGTTGTTTTTTAGGGGAGATTTGTTTATATTCGAGAAACAACGCGATTGAGTGTTGGCAACCTAAAGGTTGGTTTTATGTGCTTGTGCACTCAGCCCTTGGTGTGGTTAGTGCCGCCCGCTACATGTGTGAGCCCGTGTACTCGGGAAGTCGTGAATAAGTGTGGTTTCCCGTTCCTTACACACTGAAGTTCTACGAGCGAGCGAGAAAGTACCTACACATTTTCCAGAAAGGTTATAATTCCTTTCAAGAGTATTTTACATGCCTCAATCGACATGAGACCAATGGCTTTACTTAACCTTCGTTCGAAGGAAGTTGTGCTACGGATTTTTATAGTTCGGTAAAACATCTCTTGAACTTTACCGGGTTTGAACCCGTGAACTTCGGGTCGGGAAGCGAGCATTTAACCCCAAGACCACTAAGGTTGACTAGCTAAACAACTTTCAAGTCCAAATTAACATTTTTTTTTTACCTAATTGTAATTTTAAGTTTAAAATGACAATGTTTTCATGTGCTTTCACTTATCGTCCGTCATTCCCAAGCAAAAAAATGTATCCGAATTCATTTTTCTTGACACTCGTTTCGATGGCCGCATGGTCTTGCGTGTTACTCTCGCAGTAGACTAAGCTTTCAATTACGGGAAGATTGAAGTTCAAATCTCGGTTGGGTGTAATTAGGTAGGTTTTCCCAAAATGGTTTCACACTCCGTCTACGCAAATGCGGGTACACTTTCTATAGATATACCCTCCGCACCCTTAAAACCATTATATTAATTAGTACATAAGCGTACAACCCGAACGGGTAGTAATACGTGGTGTTAAAAAAATATTTCTTACTTGTTAAAACCAAAGGGTTTATAGTTTTGCCCAACGATTATTCAGTCATTTTGTCACTTTTGTGACTGCTTTTAAATGTAATCGGACCCCATCACTAGAGCGTTCATATATCCAACAATTAATGTAAATTATTAATAGATGTCTCTGTCAGCACCAACCGGAGTAGAACAAGGGTTGACCACTTTAATTACATAGCCACAGAGATTGGTTGGTAAACAAGGTTTGGGACAGTCTAGTTAGGGATGTACTTTCTCCATCGTAGGTATAATTGATAATAGACAGAATGATCGGGACTGTCAATACATTTTTCAACGTAATTATTTAATCGACCAAATTCCTAAGAATCTATTGCCTGCGTGCCCAGTGAAACAGGTGCGCTCATAATACTTGGATCACTCCTATTTCATAACTCTATTGAATTACCTGTACACATATATCTTACCTAGGGGCATCAGAAGACCTTACGATGACCTTGCCCAGCCTAGATAGCCTCCGCTGGGAAAAATAATAATAAAGCAAGAGCAGAGCCGTACTATTTTGAGAGTGGTGAGAAAAAACATGCCCTGTTGCATTCCACAGCTTTTATAATAACACGGCCTGAGGAGCATTCTGAGACTGTTTGGACCAGGATATTTAGCACTGTGATTTAGAATGACAAGGAATGCCTGGACCAGGATATTCTGTACAAATACAATAATGTTTGTGTGTGTATAAACTGCCTATTAGCACCCGTCCGGGCTATCCTCACACCACGGAGAAGGGATGAGGAAAGCAGGGGATTTGTGTGGAGGAAGAGTGATAAACATTTTATGAAAAACCAGCCTTGAGACATCCAGCCGAGATTTGAGCCACGACTTCCCTTAAACAGGTAAACCAAACCAATCCAAATGAGGTTGACGCCTTAGCCCATGTGCCAACCAATTCGAATGACGCTTTATGGACTAAGCTGAAATGCCCGACGCTACGTTCATGCTATTTTTAACATAACACTTAATGTCTTAATATATCTGATAGGAATAAATAGGGCAATTTAAAGAAAGTGCACCCGCATTGGCATGAATCGAAATAGAAAACCATAACGGTAAATCATATGGACGGAGAATGATCCACAGTGCATTCTGCCAAGATTTGAACCTCAACCTCCCGTCACTGACAATCAAGTCCATTTAAACATGACGCCTTATAGCGCGTGATAACAAGTGTGAAACGATATATTTACTTGAGGATTGGAAGATAAATATGTACGCTCATTAAACTTATACTTTTTTCACTTTCCCCATTCGAGAATACAAAGTACCGGTTCGTTTGTCTCGTTGTTTAGTTTTGTGTGTGTGTATGTGCGTGCGTGCGTGATGACGAGACAAGGTCGCGCACGACGGCTCAGGACGGCACAGGAGCAGTTGCCAACACAGGGCGCTGACCTCCCTATGATAACATACGTGCGCCGATGGTCACATTGTGTGATGGTTACGCTAGTGCCTATCTGATGCACTTAACATACCGTCGTTGCAGCTCGTGCCAATTCTAGCGATTCTTTGAAACGAAAAGTATGCCTGCTAGCTTGCTTGCATTGAGGTCCGTAAAAAAATTGTTTCAACAAACACCTCATTCAACTTGAACTGCTTATGTTTTTTTATACTAGACTATAAATACAGACTTGAATACTCAAGCTAAAATTCTATCAAAAACTTTGGTTTTCAAATATAAATTGAAAAATGACACAAGGAAATAGGAATCGAACTCGGGACCTTTCTTTGGTTTAGCGCGTCAATTTATTACCATTGAGCTATCTGTGTTTGTCTTGGGCTATACATCACACGGATCACACAGAATGAGCCTGGATAGCTCAAGAGGTAAAGCATTGATGCTTCAAGTCAAAGACTTCGGGGTAAATTCCCGTGTTCAGTTTATTATTTGTGAACACACTTAATTGATAGGCTACTCGATGTTAATTTTCAATATATTGTGTGAAATATATATTGCTAACACTTGGTCTAGAGGTCAGAGTTCCTGGCTACAGATGCAAAGGTTCCGAGTTCAATCCCCGGGGCTTCCAAAATTTATCTTTGAAGCAGTGAGTCTGGAACGGGGCAACTCAACCTCGTGAGGACAAACGAGAAGCTACGTGAATAAAGAAGTAACAGCTACGGCTTAAAAAACTGAGATTAAGAGCAGGAGGACTCGTTGTAATGACCACATGGCATCCTCTATACGCAAATGTTGATACTATCATCGTTAACGGGGGTGGCCGCTGGGTAGATATAGCTCGTTTGCGGGCTCACACCATGGAGTTTTTAAAAATTCTTTTTAAAAATTTAAATATTTACCTGGCCTTAACTTCCAAATAATTCTATATTTTCAATTCATACTTTTAAAGTTGTCAAGCACACGTGGGAAACGTGCTCATGGGTACACTGGCTAGATGTCAATCGCATCTAGTCTGGTTTGCTGCGGACAGATAAGTCGAGGCTCTTGGCCCGGTCGGGTGTACTAGGGTGGTTTAACACAGTCCTTTCACGCAAATGCAATCACATTTTATCTATATTTCACCTTCATCATCATTACCACATTACCCGCTTCGGTGGCCGCGTGGTATAACGCGCTAATCTCGTGTTGGACTAGACTGTCGAAGACGGGGAGATTGGGGTTCGATCCTGGCCGGGTGCACTGAGAGTGACTTTCTTAAACTATTTTTCACTCTTTCCCCAAGCAGATGCAGGTACACTTCCTCTAAATTAAGCCTTCTTAATCCTTTACTCATCCGGTAATTTAACCAATTCCTTTCAGCCCCATCACGAGCACGTCATCTCAACTACTACGCCCACGGCTGACGCCTTTATTTTTCTGATCATTAAGAAATGTATATGAAATCACGTTTGCAATCTGTTTATATTCTCACTGGTGCAACTATAAACCTTGTATGGGGTGAGGATTTGTAAGTATTTATATTTTAACCCTGAACTAAATTTCAGCAATAACTATGCAGATAAGGTATTTTTTTTAGTATATATGTGTATTCTCATAACGCTTTAATTCATTTTCTCAATAAAGTACGACAAAAAAACAAACCCAAACCGAATGGAAAGAGAAAACTAAAACGACTAGCCCCTTCCCCAACCCCCCCTTATTGGTTGTTTATTATTAGCATTATTATTAGCACCGCGTCTTACTACCCGTTCGGGTTATACGCACTTACGCTAATGTGTAATGGTAGGGTGATTGTGAGATGAAATGGAGGACCTACAGTTTAACGTGGAATCCGAACCACGGTGGAGGCTTGGCATTCCCCACATTCACTCTTGGTTGTTTAAAATAGCTTATATTTGCATTTTTATAAAAATTGTTTAGCACCGCGTCTTACTACACTTTCGGGCTGTACGCCTATGTATTGATTACTCTAATGCATAAGGAACAGGAAAGTTAAATTTAGAGGAAGTGTATTCGCATTCACATAGAAGGAGAGTGTAAAACAATTTAGGGAAAACCACCCTCAGTACACCCGACCGAGATTTGAGCTGAGACCTCCCCGTCATCGGCAGTCTAGTATATTGTGAGAATGAAGCTTTAGACCATGCGACCACCGAAGTGAGAATTATTCAATTAGTAGATAAATAGTATGTTCGCTAAATAGCATGGTATATGTGAAACAGGTAATCATGACGATCAAAAATGAATTGAGAAATTTGACAAAACATTTGTATCTGTGTTCATTTGTTTATTACATCAATATATCAATCGCCATTCTGGTTCAACCGCCCTGTCACGAGTATGAAATCTTTAAAATATAACGTGGCTGAATGAGATGCAATTACTTCACGCCCCAGAGGAATTCACGTACCCTGAGTTGCGGCACATCTCCAGGTAATAATTATGTTATGTTACACCTACAGCAACAATGAAGACACGGTGTGCGCTGTTGTAATTAGCAGTGCCGTGAATACCTAATTAGCTGTAGACTCCTCTATCTTGTGACGAAACCGTTAAGTTACGAAAAAAAAAAAGAAGAGAGAGAACATCCTTCTAAAATATTAGGACAATATATTGCTGAGCTTTTAAAAATAACTTGGTACCAACGAAATTAAAAAAGTTTTTTTAACCAACTTGGAGAGTTATATCTTGATTTTCTAAAAAATGGACATTTTAAGAACCTTTTAAAAAACATGAACACTTTTTTTGCCTTCAACAATGATATATTTTAATTAGGCCTATATTATTATTATTATTATTATTATTATTAATAATAATATATAAGTATCGATATTACCTAGCAAAAATGTCAGCTACAGATCACATGACTTGACGTGTGAATACGTGAAACTATATCTAGCAACTTTGACTATCTTACCCGCTTCAGTGGCACCGTGGTCTAATGTGCTACTCTTTCAATAGACTAGACTGCTGATGACGTGGATATTGAGGTTCGAATCTCGGTCGGGTGTACTGACGGTGGTTTTTCCAAAAATAGTTTCCCGCTCTCCTTCCACACATATGCGGGTACACTTCCTATTAATACAACTTCGCTGATCCCTCAAACTATTAGCGTAATTAGTACGGGTAGTAAGACGTGGCACTAAAAAATGATAATAAAAATAATAATAAACGTTGACTGTGTGTCAGATACGCCCATTCGTCAGAAAATTGGGGTATATGTACATCTTATTTAGTGTTTTTCTAATCTTCATGATACAGTTACTAATTTTTTAGTGGACAATTTTACTGTATAACTTTTGATAAAATACCTGCACTGGTGAGCATATGGACAAAGGCGTTCGTCTCGTGGCTTTTCTGGTTTACAATTAACGGGGAGGCTCTACATCGATTCACAGCAGGCTTTACGGAGGTATTTTTTTCCCCCCTGAATTGTTTCCCTATTTTCCTTCCGTGCAAATATGAATATAGTTCCTCTAAAATTCTAACTCCCTCATTTATCCCATTGGTTTAAATAGGTTGCTCTCCTGGACGGATAGTAAGACGTAGTGCACACAAATAAAAGTAAAACAATACGATTATCAGCTACTCTTCGAATTTTAGTTTTTCTTTCTAAATCCTACAGATGTACCCTTCGTTTACCCTATAAACTAGCACGCTTACCTTGTATTACTACACTATGATATTATATATATTAGCACCGCGTCTTACAACCCGTTCAGGTTATACGTCTGTGTACTAAATACTGAATAATGTTAGGGATAAGTAAGGTTGTTTTAGATTCCATGTACACGAATTGGCGTGGTGGGAGAGTAGAAAATCATTTCATGGATAAACCACTCGCAGTACACCCGATTGGGATCGAACCCCGTTATCGTCAGTCTAGTCGATTGTAAGAATGATGCCTTAGACCATGCGGCCACCAAAGCGGGTTACTGTGGTATAGCTTATAAGCTATAAGATCTGCTAATTTTCAGTGCAGAGGGAGTGTAACATCATAGGTTGATACTATTTAAATTCTGGCTCTCGCTGTCTCAATATTCTGTTTGAACCTACTCTTGTAGTGAGTGAGTGATGTGCTCAGTAGTTTATGTAAATTGTATAAGTGCCAGGGTGTCACCAATATATGTTTTAGGGGGAGGGGAGGAGAAGCTACTTTCGGTAAAGTCCCCCAATAGAAAATGTGGATGAATTGTTTTTTTTACCTTTAATCCTTCTTGAAGGAATTTAAAGGGTTTTTATTATTATTATTATTATTATTATTATTATTATTATTATTATTATTATTATTAGCACTGCGTCTTACTACCCGTTTGGGTTATACGCACTTACGCTAATGTGTAATGGTAGGGTGATTGTGAGATGAAATGGAGGACCTACAGTTTAACGTGGGATCCGAACCACGATGGAGGTCTGGCATTTCACACATTCACAAGTTGTGATTAATACAAGTCTTGTCAGAGGGGAAGGAAGGGTTTGGCAACCAAATAAATTCGTGCTAGGACCGAGGATTGAACCCTAGACCTCTAGCACAGAAGTCAGACACCTTACCCCTAGACCGTCAGGTCACCTCTGTTTTAATTAATCAATTAATAGATTCGTTTTAATTCAGTATACAGCCAGTTGATACGATACACGGTAGGGAATTTTTGCTAAACAATTTTCATAGTTACTTTACCCAGCCGTTCAGCTAATCGGTGCTTCGTATAGCATTCGTCATCCTCCCCATACCTACCCCACTCCCCCAATCTTTTATTTTCACACTTTGATTACACGTGGTGTTACGGGGTCTACCCTGCTATCAAGTCTCACAAGTGCTCCATCGGTGAATATTTTCACGACCTGAGTTTATGAATGGGGGCAGTTCCCGTCTGAGATGACCGACCTCGCCGAGGACGGTACGAGCCTTGGGGGACACCAGTATCTGTATGGTAATCGTGTTACGGTACTTGGTCCAGGAGTTGTTGCGACCTGTCAGCTGTAGGAAGTTGTACGCTCGCAAGTGTTTGAACATCACAAACCGGGTCGAGAGGCTTCCATTATAGGTATGAGTGGGAGGCCTTCGTCATAGGTGTGGGTGAGAGGCTTCCATCATAGGTGTGGGTGAGAGGCTTCCATCATAGGTTTGGGTGAGAGGCTTCCATCATAGGTGTGGGTGAGAGGCTTCCATCATAGGTATGAGTGGGAGGCCTTCGTCATAGGTGTGGGTGGGAGGCTTCCATCATAGGTGTGGGTGGGAGGCTTCCATCATAGGTGGGGGTGAGGGGCTTCCATCATAGGTGTGGGTGGGAGGCCTTTGTCATAGATTTGGGTGGGAGGTTTCCATCATAGATTTGGGTGGGAGGCTTCCATCATAGGTTTGGGTGGGAGGCCTTTGTCATAGATTTGGGTGGGAGGCTTCCATCATAGGTGTGGGTGGGAGGCCTTTGTCATAGATTTTGGTGGGAGGTTTCCATCATAGATTTGGGTGGGAGGCTTCCATCATAGGTTTGGGTGGGAGGCCTTTGTCATAGATTTGGGTGGGAGGCTTCCATCATAGGTGGGGGTGGGAGGCTTTTTCATAGACGTGAAGAAGAGGCTTCTCTCATAACTCATAAATGTGGTTTCACTAGCTATCCACTTTTGTTGGGGAAGTTTTTTATCGAATGAAGAAAGAGAGGCTAATCATTACCATTTGCGATATTAACAGTGTTATTTTTGCACTATGCCTTAAAACCGTATATCCACACTAATGTGGTGGGGATGGGGAAGGTAGAATTTAGAGTAAATGTACAAGTATTTGCGTGAAGGAAGAGGGGAAACCAATTAGGGAAAAAACACTCCCCGTGTACTCGACTGGGATTTGAACCTCAACTTACTTGTAACTGGAAAACCAAAGAAAATTAGACCCCCTACTCACAGGTGCAGCAATCGTTTAGTTTTAATAATATAAAACACGTGAAAAACTCAAATAATTTAACCATCCCAATGAAACTGTAAAGCAAATGATTAATACTTTTGGATACATTAATAAAATGGTAAACACAATTAAAATGATACGCTATTCTTGGAAGAATCCGTTTACATAGTGTTTATATGTTTTTATTATTTTTTCATGTTCTTAACACAAGGGTTTCTTCATCTAAAACTACAAATTTAGTGATTTCCGAACCAATCAATCCTCAATTGCTTTACCACCACTGAATACTAAGATACTTCGACTTCAACTTCATGATTGGTAAAGTGCCACAGTTCGTATACAGCGTAATTAGTACACCTGCGTGTAAACCGAAAGGATAACGATTTAAGGCGGGGTGCTAGTGAGCGTGAGTTTATGGCAGTATTTTTGCAGTTTTTATAGCACAAAGATCTTTTGGCCAAAATAAATCAAATATTTATTCTATAGAAACATAAAGTTTAGTTTTCTGCACATGCTAATCTCAACAGTTGTTGAATATCTGTCATGAGCATGGCGGCATTTGGTGACACACTTTTCTCTTTATTTAAAAAGTTTGTCACCAAATGCTGCCATGCTCATGACAGATATTCAACAACTGTTGAGATTATCATGTACAGAAAACAAAACTCTATGATTCTATAGAAGAAATATTTGATTTATTTTGGCCAAAAGATGTTTGTGCTATAAAAACTGCAAAAATACTGCCCTAAACTCGCGCTCACTAGCACTCCGCCTTAAGGTGCGGTACTAATATAAATATGAGTGACATTTTGTTTATTTCTCTTAATATTTTGTTTTAAATATATAAAATAAAATAATATATAATTTGTTAGATCTCAAAGTTGGTAATCAAACACAGGTACCAGGCACACTTGAAAAAGGACCGTTCACCATATCAACCAGGAGTAGCACTGCTACCCGTCTCGGTGGCCGCGTGCTCTAACGCGCTACTCCTGCAGCAGACTAGACTGCCGATGACGGGGAGATCAAGGTTAGAATCTCGGTCGGGTGTCCCGAGGGTGGTTTTTCAAAAATTGTTTTATACTCTCCCTCCACGCAAATGTGGGTACACTTCTTTCGAATATAACCTTCAGGTAATCCCTAAAACCATCACTGTAATTAGTACATAAGCGTATGACCCGAACGCGTAATAAGACGCGGAGCTGAAAAAAAAAGTAGCACTGCTCTAAGGCATAACTTCCTAACAATGTAACAAACACTTCTTTCACCCTGTTTCATTTGTTTCTTCATTGGAACGTGTGAAATTGGTACAATATTTTACTATTCAATTCACTCTAGCACTTGTCATGTCAAAATTCTTCTCTAATTTATTCTCATTGTTATATTCAATCATCAAAGTGTCATGTAAAATTGATTCCATCTGTTCTATGTATTCGGCTGTTTTCGTCATTAATTTCTTCAGTACTTGCAGTTTATTTTCACAGGGCTACTATTAATCGAAATAAGTGTTATTAATTTCATCTATCATAAGTAATCATCACACTTGTGGGCACCGCCTACCGGAGTGCTGTGATGCATTGTGGGCTATAAACTAGACCGCCGATTACGGGGAGATCGTGGTTCGATCCCGATCGGGTGACTGAGGATGTTCTTTCTTAAATGGCTTCCCACGCAAATGCAGGTATACTTCCTCTAAATTAAACCTTCCTCATCCCCACGCAAATGCAGGTATACTTCCTCTAAATTAAACCTTCCTCATCCCTAACACATTGATTTAACTAGTACATAAGCGTATAACCCGATAGTGTATCAAGACGCGGTGCTAAAAAAAATTTCAATTAAAATTCAGGCAAAAAATACCAATATGTGTTTGCTAAATTATAAACCTTACATTTTAAAGTTTAATAATAATAATAATAATAATAATAATATAGTGACGCTGTACGTGAAATTTAGAAGCTTCATGAGTTTAAGAAAATTATTAGAAACATAGATCTAGTCTTCCTCAAACAAACAGTCTTGTTTTAAGTTGGGTTACAACACAATTTTAAAAAGATAATTTAGCTTTCTATAAGGGGACTTGAAGCTTCAAAACTCCCATTTTAAAAAGAAATACCGCACGTTGAGAATATATTATGTCCTTTCAAGCACACGGCGCAATTATGGTCAATCTTTGAGAAGGGTTTTTAAACACAAATCATCTAAACTTTTATTTGAATAGGCCTACCAATATTTTACTCTAAAATGTCTTTGCTTGAATTTTTAATTTGTTATATTTTTGTACTGGTTTGATATCATTACCCCAAAAGCTTAATCAGCGTGCTTATAGAATAATATTTAGCACCACGTCTTACTACCCGTTCGGGTTATACGCTTTAAGTGCTAATTACGCTAATGGATTAGGAATAAGGAAGGTTTAATTAGAGGAAGTGAACCCGCATTTGCGCGGAGGAAGAGTGGAAAACCATTTAGGAAAAACCACCCCCAGTTCATCCGACCAAGATTCGAACCTCGATCTCCCCGTCCTCAGTAGTCGAGCTCAACACGACTAGCGCGTTAGCCAACTACGCCACCGAAGCGGGTCGTGCTTATAGAGGAACATTCAAATACTATACCTTTTATCTCCAGCTCAATTTGAAAGGTTTTTCAATTAGCTTGTTTAACACGAGTTAAATAAACTCTTTTGCAATTAAATCAACTTGTGTTTCAATCAACCATCGACCTATAACTAAGGCGAATGCTGCCAAGTTTTGTACTCATATCGAACTTTATTTTTTATAGCGGGGCCTTTCATTTTCATGAAAGCATCGGATTTAAGAAGTTTGTTTTAAAAACGAATTGACAGGGTCTTAGAAGATCGCTAGAGCGTTTTTTTTAGTTCTAGTGGATGGTGTTTCCTCACCGATATTTTTAGATTGAAAGTGGCACGTGTAATAATTGAGTTTTTAGTCTCTCGGGGATTAGAAGAAGTATCCGTGTCAAACAAGGCGCGAGGGCTGTGTGTGCTAGATATTAGCCTTGGAGCATCCGTCACCTTCATTATCATTATAATAACGTGGGCCCAGTGGAATAATTGTGGCTCGGACCGAGATCCTACGAGATTTCACCCGACTTTCCAGTTCATTGGACGCCGCAGGGTTTTTTTTCCTTCGGTTCCTGCCGTCTTATGTTTATTCCTCCCTTTATTTAGTATGCTCTCCCTCTTCCTCCAGTTTTTTATTTCTCTCTCTCTCTCTTTACATACACAAACGCATTTAATCAACTGAATATTCCATCTACAAAACAACCACATCTTCTTCTATAAATCGCCAAACTTTCTCTTTCAATCTCAACACGTATACATTCTTCATATTATTTGGTTATTCATGATTCATTCTGTGTCCTGCACTGACGGCCACAAGGTCACAGACAACAGGTCATCTACCGGAACGTTTCATCTTCAGGTGAGGTTTCGCTTCGCCGCGCCGCCATTGCCTAAGTTTTGGAGGTAGCCATTTATAAAATGTGATCGCAGTATTGTATGAGTAATGTATTTTCCAAATTAAGTTTTTAAAAATTAATTTTGATTTGAGTTTTTTTTTCATTGATCAATCAGTGCGTGGATAAAAAGGTCATTTCCATCGTGTCTGGCTTTCTGGCGATGGGTAGGTTGAGGTTCGAATAAAGGCCAGGTGTATTATGATGTAATTTCCCCCTCACACCAATACTTATATATTTCCTCTAACTTCTACTCTCTTCGTCGTTAACCATTAGTGTAAATAAAACCACGCACGTATCCGGAACGGATAGTAAGATGGGGAAAACGGATATAATGTATTGGCTGAGTGTTAGTAAATAAATTCATAGTAGACCTCTTCTAAGAGAGAAACAAATTTTACAATATTTGTTTGGTGTAACACATAACATCCTACTCACCCGCTTCGGTGTCCGCATCGTCTAACGTGCTACTCTTGCAGTAGGCTAGACTTCTTCTGACTTAGGTTTTTTTACAAAATGGGTTTCCACCTCCCCTCCGTGCAAATGCGGGTAAATTTCCTATCGCTATAACCTTACTATTCCTTAAAACCATTATCGTAATTAGAATATCAACGTATAACCCGATCGGGTAGTAAGATGTGGTGCTAAAAACCAACAATAAACCTTCTACTCGCTGCAGTGGTCGCATAGTCTAAGCCAAGACGTCACTCTCTAAATAGACTACAGCAGTATTCTGCAAACTTTTTAAGTTCACGGTACACTTTACAAGCCTACATTTATTGCGGCACACTATTTTATTTCTGATGCGCACCGTGGCAGCAGAAAATGGATTACGCACCCGGTCCAATAGTTGTACGATTAATCAGAATTTATGAAAATATAGACACATTTTTTCCTGAAGTATTTTCAAATATATCGAGGTTGAAGGTTGAAGTTATTTTTCTGTGCCCTGTTCTTTAACATTTGGAAACATTTCGTTCATAGTATTTGTAGTATGGTAAAGCCCTAACTCTAGCTTCGAGAAAAAGATTTTAATTTTGTCAGTTATATTACAAATATTAGTAAGTACCAATTACGAGTAACTATGAAATGCGAAAAAAGCACGGCTGCCGCTCGTACTAAATGTATTCGTGTTCTTATTGGACAGCCATGCGAAGTGCTCTGGGCTTTCGCTACACGGCACACCTATAGCTAAGGCTACACGGTGCCGACCCGCAACGTGGACGAATCGTCGATGTGAGGTGCAGACCGTATAGCCACCAACACCCGAATACGCACGACAATTGGAAATGTTTGGTAGCTTCTTAACCTTGTTTTTATGCCAACCACCAAGCAATGCACCTGGGAACGTACATTTACACCAGAACTTGGTTCTTCCGTGGCTTCCACAGCACTACTTACAATGGCAGGACTACAGTGGCGCACGCATACAATCGAATTTCATCGTCACATTCGGCTTATGTAGCCAGCCACTTGCTAGAATATTCGGTGCGGGTCGGCTGAGTGTCTATAGCCTTAGCCTAATTCTTCGCCGTGGCACACAGTTTGCTGGACACTATACAGTATTACCGATGACGATAAGTTTGGAGGTTGAATCCTGTTCGGATGTATTGAAGTTTTTTTATTAAATGGTTTTCCACTCTCCCTCCACGAAAATGTAGTTACACTTGTTATAAATTGCACCTTCGTCAACGTTACCTCGTCAGTGTTTACACGCGGCTAGATTGAACGGGTAGTAAGTCGCAGTGCACAGAAAAAAACACCAAAACATACATCTGAATGCACCGGAAGATACGATTATTACTGAGGAAATATAATGGTTGGCAGTTAACGTTCTCGAATACAATTATATCTTGTATCCATGGTAATGTTATATGGCAAGGTGCATTCAGGCTACCTGCAGAATTACATACTCCCGCTAGTCTGGTTTTGAAGGCCGAGTATTATTTTTACGGTTATGTTAAATTAGTGTTCAGGGGAAACAATCCATATAGTATCCCGTATATTTCCGTGAAAAAAATATACATGAAAGGCTGATGAGTTGTTTTTTAAACACACACACACATATATATATATAAATAGTAAGCCGTTTTACTTGTGCATTTGTTTCACAGAGAAAGGCGAAGCAAAATAAACTTGAGCGCTGAATATCTAATAAATGGAACTGTACATCCGGATCTCGTGTTCAGAAAATGATGCTTGGTCGAAAGACTAGTCAGACTGTAGCAAAGCAATATTCTAAAAGCATATGGTGTTTAAAAGTAAACGTTCAGACCATTGTCGTAGCAAGGGCATTTGATTCTTGGGGCGGGTATCGATTTTGGCACCCTCTCCCAGTATAGAAACCAAATTCTTATAAGGAGTTTAGTAAGAGCTTAAATAAAAATAAGAGTGCAAAACCAATCTTGTAAAAAGGCAGCAATGCAGTGAACTTCAGCCTAAAAAAAGGGCAGTAAATTCAATAACCCCGACTAATAATAATAATATAAATAATAATACATTATTATTATTATTAATATTATTTATATTATTAGTAATAATAATACATTATTATTATTATTATTATTATTATTATTATTATTATTATTATTATTAGCACCGCGTCTTACTACCCGTTCGGGTTATACGCACTTACGCTAATGTGTAATGGTAGGGTGATTGTGAAATGAAATGGAGGACCTACAGTTTAACGTGGAATACGAACCACGGTGGAGGTCTGGCATTCCCCAGATTCACAAGATGTCTTGTAAAATAATACAATAATTTTTAATCATTATAAAAATATTTTCGACATAATTTCATTTATTTTGCTTATTTTTTTAACAAATGACACCTATTGAACGATGGTAAAGGTGCGAACCGTGCCCCTCCCCCCCCCCCTTTCTCACTCCTTGCTACGTCACTGATTTGGACTACTTTTTATTTATTTTTTATCATCGCGTCTTACTACCCATTTGGACAATACATATGTACTAATTACGCTAATGTGTTAGTATTGAGGAAGCTTGATTTTTAATGGAAATGCACCCGAATTTGTGTGGAGAGAGAGTGCAAATCTATATAAGAAAAACTATCCTCAGTACACTCGACTGGGATTCGAGCCCCAATATCCCCGTCATCGACAATTCAGTCAATAGCGAGCGTAACACCTTAGACCATTTGACCACTGAAGCGTATCTTTTGTTATTATATTGAATTTTTATTGAGAGCCTTTGGAAATACAATACGATTCAATATTACATTTTATTGCATCACACCTTTTAGTGACAAAGCTATTTTTTAAGGCGGATCTTTAGTAAGAAGTGATTCTATCCCAAACAACAAAACTGGTGAAGATTGTGTTCTACATGATCGGCCCGTTGCAGTTGTTGCACCTGTACAGGTTTCCACGATTGAAACAGATGTTGACCTTGATATTTAGGCAGTTTTTTAATAACATTTAACACAAAGGTTATTACCGACTTTAATCTAAGTGATATGAATCAATAGGGTAGCCACCCGCATCGGTAAAAGGTGTGAACAAGGCCTGGTCTGGGTTTGAATACCGGCTGAGTGTACTGAAGGTTTCCCCCTCCCTTACCCCCCCCCCCGCATTTAAATAGTTTACACACTCCCTCTTTTCAAATATGTACGGGTAAACGCTACCTTACTCATCCCAACCCCACTAGTGCAGCTAAATGCGGATACCCTTACGGGTAGTAAGACTTGTGTGAAGCGTTAATAACAAACACACTTTAGAGTTTTAAAGATTCATTATTTTCCAGGACACGGCTTAGAACATAACATAACCTGGGACTGTTCAACTAACACAGATACATATACATTAATTATACTAGTTGTAATTACATTAATTAGGATCAAAGTGCTTGGCGCACCTAAACACCATGCCACAGTAGCGAGTTATTTAATTTCATTCAGACCAGGTGTTTGCTTGTCCTCGATATGTAAAACAGACTCTATATAAAATCCCTCCTTAAAAAAACAAACGTTTCAGTCGTGACCGTGTGGTTGGCCAACAGTGCTATGTAGCCGTGTCTAAACGTTCAAACGGTGTTGAGTGTTGCAAAAGGTGCCCTTTCTCTGGTGGGAGGCACGCCCTAGCTTTATACAACCTTGCTGACTGACTACCCTCATTCTCTCTGGTACAGTGTTGGACAGACCCTCGTTCTCTGTGGTACAGTGTTGAACAGACCCGTATTCTTTGTGGTGCACTGTTGGACAGACCCTCATACTCTGTGGTATTATGTTGGACAGACCCGTATTCTTTGTGCTACAATATTGGACAACCCCGTATTCTTTGTGGTACACTGTTGGACACACCCTCTTTGGTACAATGTTGGACAGACCCTCATACTCTGTGGTACAATGTTGGACACACCCTCTTTGGTACAATGTTGGACAGACCCTCATTCTCTGTGGTACAATGTTGGACACACCCTCTTTGGTACAATGTTGGACAGACCCTCATTCTCTGTGGTAAAATGTTGAACAGACCCTCATGCTCTTTGGTATAATGTTGGACAACCTCGTATTCTTTGTGGTACAATGTTGGACAGACCCTCATGCTCTTTGGTATAATGTTGGACAACCTCGTATTCTTTGTAGTACAATGTTGGACAGACCCTCATTCTCTGTGGTATTGTGATAGAGACAAATTATAGACACACTTGTAGAGATCCAAAAGATGTACGGATTAAAAATAATTACAACTTCAGACCTCTTTCTACACCCCTAACTATGGAACTTCATGACTTTGTTATCATCGCCTCATGACCTAGTGTTCCTGGGTTCATGTCCTCCTGGGGTTGACAATTTTTCTTGAGACCCGCCTCGGTGGCGTAGTTGGCTAACGCGCTTGTAGTGTTGAGCTCGACTGCTGAGGACGGGGAGATCGAGGTTCGAATCTAGGTCGGGTGAACTGGGGTGGTTTTCCTAAATTGTTTTCCACTCTCCTTCCACGCAAATGCGGGTTCACTTCCTCTAATTCAACCTCCCCAATTCCTAATTCAATAGCGTAATTAGTACTTAAAGCGTATAACCCGAACGGATAGTAAGACGCGGTGCTTAATATTATTATTATTAATTTTTCTTGAGTGTTAAAAATCCATAGCACAACTTTCTTTGGAGGGGAAGTAGCCTTAGGTCCCATGTCGATTGTAGCAGGTAAAATAACCTCGGAAGGTAAGTGAAATATCTTTTCCGGCAAAATTGGTAGGCCCATTTGCTCTCGTTCATAGAAATCACCGTGTGTTGATATAACAAGTCGATTCAGAAAGTGCACGTTAAATAAAAAAAATTACTTTGTTACCCTGTTTGACACTTTAGTTCAGTCGATAGCGCGTTTGCCTAAGAGCCAGGGGCCCCATTTTCCACATCGCTGAAAACCTTATTTTTGGCGAAATAGTGGCTTCCGCTTTAACAATGTTGAGTTGACGCCCGTGTATTGTGTCGGTCTTAGAATTAATTTGGTTTGTAAATCGTGTACTGATATCAGTTGTTTCAGAAATCCCACGTTTAATACTTTAAATAAATAAATAAAATACTTTGTTGCTTCAGAACGAAAAAGAGTTCTGTTTTCCTAAAGCCTCTAAATATCCTTATCTTCCTTTTAGTTTTTCTTTGCTTTTCTTCTTATTTTACTGTTTTCATTACTCTAATATACTCTGTTTTTGAATCAAGAGGTTTTTAGAAACAATAATAATAATCTATTAGTAAATAATAGGTTACTGTGAATGTGCTTAGTTTGTTAGTCAAATATAGACTCCCCGAAAGCATTAGTTTATTTAACACCTAATATGATTTATATACATTTTCCAATCATTTTATAAATTTCCTAATGCAGTATGGGGTAAATATGTTGTTACATGTACTGTATTATCTACATTTACCGGCAATTTTATAAAATACCTAATGTATATTGACGAAAGTATTGACCATAAATCCTTACATAACCTAACCTAACCTAACATATACTAACCTATACTAACCTAACCAAACCTAATCTTGACGTGACTTAATAACATTCACCAGTGAATTTTGTTGCTTTTGTTAACTCACCGGTGAGATTGTGAAACTTTAGGCGAATATGTGAAATGGTAAATAAATTTTTTTACGTTCCCCAATTGAACCAGTGGCTTTGTAGAATCACCGGCGACTGTACAAACTCATCACTCTCAACACATTCACAGTAGCATATACAATGTGGAGTAGGTAGTATTGTTCATATACCGAAACCATTCGCAAAATGGCTTTCTTAATATACAAAGTTTAACTAAAGTGGGTATATTTAACTATTATTTTACAATTTTATGTAAAAGTTTCGTTCTCGTGTTTTTATTTGGGTAATGGGCCTGTAACCTGGAAAATAATTTGTGTTGGAGAAACGAAGTTACTATAACCTATTACGCTTTATTAACTTTATATATAAGGTAGTTATCTTTTTAATTATACCATAATAATCATTAAACCTTGTATTAATTGCAGCACTCGCTTGCATCGAAGATTGAATTTCATGCTCATAAATATTAAGGCATTCCAATTATTTATAAAATTACCATGGTAGACCACTTATTTTAAACTGATAATCATATTTTCACTTTGTAAAATTTCTTAAGCTCGTCACACATTATTTTTTCATAAAGATTTTATGTATTTTATTGTACATGTTGTATATATTTTTTATATAATTTGAAACGAGTTGGCCTAATATGAATGAGAATATATGAGTAATATGAAAGAAGTAGTTTAAGAGGGAATTGTTGCTATATACAACAACATTTCAAGTTAATTAAAAATATTTTTAATGCTCAGTTTTAATATCCATCCACACAGTTAAACTAACGAAACGACTACTTTTTTGTAACACCCAACTTTACCCTTGCACAACAGGTTGTTTAGAGAACAATGACCAAGTGGTTTAGTCGCGCATAGTCGCGAAATGCCCACCGAGGACAGGTTTTTAATTTTATTTTGCATTATATCTTACTACCCTTCCGTGCTGTCCGCATTTATTTAACCGAATTAGTGCCACCAGCCGATCTGATCGGCTTTCCAGATTTGCGTTAGTGCTAACGTTACCCGTTAGTTAAGGTAGGAGTGTATCAGTTCACTAGAACGAAACTATTCCCTTCTTTTAAATAACACTATATTCAAATAAAAATCTTAAAACAATTTGAAGAACTCTTCCTAAATAAGAGTTTGGTGTATTTTATTGTACAACCTTGCAAAAATGATGAAATATCCGTGGAACTTTTCGCGCAAGAATCCATCATAGGAGTGGTACTAAAAGGGTTAATGGGTCAGGGAGGAGGAATATAAAAGTTTAGAGCAACTTTATCTCCATTCGCGTGTAGAAAAAGTGTGAAAATCTGGGCGATAAACCAATCTCAATACAACCGGCTAGGACTTGAACCTACATCCAATATCACCTCTGAGGTGACTGCAGGTCTTAAGGAGAAAAGCTTTATATTCTTTTTCTCTCATTTAACTGTTGACAAATCTCCTCGTTCTCAGTTATGTCTGAAGGTGGTGCTCTAGGTTAAGAAGGAACTACTGGCAACTCCGACTAACCAGAGTTGCGAGACTTGTCTTATATCTGAGGGAGGATTGACCACACAAAAACGAGAGAAGGACAACGCTATTTCCCATTAGTAACCAAGCAGCTTCCTCAGAGATGATATCCAGTGTAGGCATTTCCGTTGCCTTCTAACACGACTAAACGAGCTTAAAGTATAATCCGCATGCTCAGCGATGCGCTTGAAGACAAGAATAATTTTCTTTTTGAGCGTATACTTGTTTATGGAGATTTTTTGTCCATTAAACACTTAATAGGTCCCTCGGACAAGAAATGTTCGCGTGATTTGCCTGCCGGAAACGCATGTTTAGTTCTCATTAACGGTGAATTCAGAAACCATCAGTCAAATAAATGTTGTAGATGATTTACTGTCACTTTATCATGAGATGATGTCTTATTTTTGTAGCATTATGTTACATTTGGGAATTTTCTTATCGTAAAAACTTGTTTTTAAACACCTTACAAAAAAACTTTGTCAGTCACTATGGTAGAGCATTCTTCCATAAGGGCATACGTCAAGGGAGCATCACTGAGCACTTCCTTTGGAAGTGAGTGTAACAAATTGGCATAAGGTCAAAAGACTACGTGGCCCGTACGCAAGATAACAATTTTTCATAAGAGCAGAAAACGTACCTTTGTTTCATAGAAGAAGGCTTGCATTGTAAGGGCTCTTTAGAAAATATAAATAGATCTTTTTGCCGCCAAAATTGATAACACTTTTAATTTTAATTTTATATGAATTGATAATAATATCAATCAAAAGCGACAGATACAAATTATACAGACGTATGAATACACGAATGTGCCCTAGTAACTTTTCTAGCTGTGGCTCTTCTTATGAAAATTGGACTGTAGAATCCCTTTCTATATAAGGCACAGTTAGAACAAGAAATTTAATTATGTTGGCATCTATAATCAATATTATTTTGTATTGATAAATTATAGGCCATTAATTTAAAAAACGACTATTGTTAGTTGTAAAACCAAATTAATTCGGAACAGTGACATTCTGTTATACAAAATAAAAATAAAATAGTCTGGTATAAAAATAACAATACCTTTATATTGTTAAGAAAAAATACGTGATCGGAGCAGTATTGAATTACAGTATTTATAGAGTAAACATTATTTTCATTTCACATATTAGAATAATTATGTCACTGTGTACATTTCACACGCTTGTCCTGAAGAACAAAAATTTAGAACTAGACATATATTACAGTTGCTTAACAATGATCAATAAAAATTAGAAAACAATAAATGTGATTTCTTATAATACATTAACTGTAGTGTTTTAAAACTCATTAACTTATATGTTCAGAATTGCCGCTTGACTCTTTGTCGAAACTTAAATAGGTGAAGCAATATTACATATGAAAAAAGATGTTAGCGATAATAATTTGAGTTCATTTTTTCACAGTCATTAATACATTGGAAATGTGTAAGCTAAAAGTATTGCAGTACAAGATATGTATGGTTATAAATGTTAAATTAAAAAGCTGTTGATATTTAACATGAGAGGAGAGTTTAGAATTTGATAAATGTAAATTGGTTAAGATACCTATGCCACCTGCTTATGAGTCATTACGTTATATCCTAAAAACTTAAGTTCGTTTCTTTAATATGTTTTGAAAATAATAATAACAACACTTCACTTTTAAATAAATTCAGAATAATTCATTATATTACAATCAAACTTTAAGAAATTAGAAAATTACGCTTTAAATTTAGTTTAATTGTTATTAAAACGGGCAGAAGCTTTTCCTCTTAAATATAATTCCTGGATGGGTACAATATTTTGTTTCACATTGGGGGCTCTCATATTCTCTCTAATAAATTCAAAATATTCAATCAAAATTCATTCACAGCGTGTTTCCTTAGAGTGTAAGTCGCCGACAGCCGGTATTGACACTAAAACGTACTAGTATAACAAAAGTTTGAAACTTAATACAGCTACTTGCTTACGCAAACATTTACTTATATTTGTTTTCTCTTTCATTTTTCAGGTCTCAAAATGCCATGGAACGCCCATCATTATCCTAAAGAAATGACACATAGCGAACTAATTGTTTTGGCAACTTACAACAAGAGAAGACACCCCATCAAGCAACTTTGAAACGATCCATTATCTTTCTTTCAATATTGTATGCGACAAACTTGTGATATAATAACTTAATACTATATAGATTAAAACATTTTCGACACAGATCTTATACTTACTATATTAAATTATGAAAATTGACTAAGCTTAGAATAGGTGTGTGTTCAAAACTAACACATTATTTTTATAATTCAAATGGCAGAATATTCTTAGAATCGTATGTCAACACAGGATAATAGGTGCTATACTTGTGAGAATAGTGTTTATAAAGATGGCGAGTCCGGAGGGAGGAAGTCCGGCACTGGAGATCCGGCACAAGTCTCAGCAAAGCCATGACTCTGGAGCGTACATAGACTGGAACTCGGAAGATTCTGGTGGAAGTCCTACTCTTAGCGCTGAGCCCGGCAACGTCAAGGGTGAATTCGTCACCGTGGTAGCTGTTGAAAGTGGTAATCTTATGCAGGAGGAAATCACTGAACGATTACAGGATGCCTCTCAGATTTCTGACACCCCTTTCGTCACTGTGCTATCCATCGGTGATGATGCTGGTGCGAAGGCTCGAGAATACATGGACGAGACCAAGATTGTGTCTGTAAACGTCTCTTCACCAGTTGCCGTTGTTGAAAACGTAGAACTAACACGTCCATCTGTAATCAAGATTCAGAGTGACGATAGTTGGCAAGAAATTATTGAAGAGGTTCTCGTGTACAGACTTCCTGGAGAGCGACTTGGGTTTGGACTCAAGTTTGAAGGGGGAACCAAAACTGCTGAGAAAGTTCGGAGATTATTCATTCAATCATGCGCCGATGACAGCCCAGCATCGAGAGCCAAATGTTCTTGGGGGTGTTTGAAAGAAGGTGATGAGGTACTGGAGATTGACGGGGCTCCTGTGAGGAGCATGACGCGCATCGATTGCGTTCGTTGCCTCAAAGAATCTAACGTTGTTATTAAATTGTTCGTCAGACATCCTGCATTTAATGAGCTAAATCTTAATAGGAAATTATCTTCAAGCGAATCTATAGAATCAGATTCGTCGGATCGTAGTCCAACATCTCCTCTAAAGTCATCAGGTAGTTTACCTTTAGTAATCAGCGCGGAAATGAAGAAAACAATTCCTCCTCCTCCTATACCACCAAGGAAAATTCCACGTAAAGCTCCTAGTGTACCCTTAAAAAGTAGACCGGCTGTACCACCTCCGGCACCAAGTATAGTTGACCCTCCTACAGGGTTTGACGATAGCGATTACGTCAATGGTGAACTAATTGATTTCACAGTACAATCATCACCAACATTTGATACTAGATCTCTTAATTTGCAGGAGGGTGATTGTAGAAATTTCGAAAGCAGGACACCAACAATGTCAACTCCAAAATTGCAGCGTAGACTATCACCTTCTTCGCCAAAAAGTCCCTTGAGGCTAAGTTTATCAAATTCTCCGGAGTCAACCCGAAGTCTTGGAAGACGGTCATCTGGCTTTAGCGTATCATCGATCCCACCTGAGGCAGAGGTATATTTGGATCTTTTGGCTCTAGAAGAGATGAACCGTCTTAATGGAGAGTCAGAATCAGATGATACAGGTAGCAGCATTTCGACTGTCGTTGACCGTCTTTCATCTGTTGCTTCCAATTCTAGTTTTTCTGATTTGAGATCATCTGCTTCCTCCACGTGCGACACTACTACACCATCTACACCCACAACCTCATGTACCTCAACTATAGATCTTGCCAAAGTTTTGGGGCCGTTCGAGCAACTGGAAAGAGAATTTTCTAGCACAGGTAATGATCTCGTCTTTGGGCAGTTTATTAATTCGGAAGATAATCTCAACGAAGAACTTGATGAAACTGTTAGCACATCGTCAGATCATGTGACCATCATATCCAGAAACTTGACATCATTGGTTGAAGTCGATGCATTAGCCCTTCAACCTCCTCTGAACTTTCAAGATGCCCCACTTGGTATTGTCACAGAACAAGAGTTTTCAGCATTTAAAATGAATGAAGTTACTGATGAAGTAGTTAATTCAGAAAATAAAGTTGCACAAGATTTAATTTCAAAATTGACACTCATAACTGACAGTCGGAATAAAGTAGGTACACCTAATTCGAAAAATGTTCTTTTAAACACTTTAGATGGTGATACAGAAATTACTACAAAGTCGAATCATGGTGATACCAATCATAAATCTAAGTCTCCCGATGAACATTCGTGTTTAGGATCTACTTCACAGTTCCCCACTATTATTACAAATGTTAATGTGAAAGAAGCCAACACTGAAATATCTGACATCCCTATGCTGCCTCCAAAACCTGTTCCTAGGAAGGATGTATCAATCAGCAAGTTCAGATCAGGTAAGAAAAGACCTCCCCCGCCACCTCCGCCTAGAAATGATAGGCCACAAGCGCTCAAGCCAGAGGAAGTATCGTTGATAGATATTAAAAAACAAGGATACATCCAGCTTGAAGATAATGCCAAACCAAATGACGCAACTCTGGTAGATATAGAAAAACTACATAATACTTGCAAGGAAGATATTACAAAAATAGTCGAAACACGTACAGAAATAACTAAATCTGTAGAAACATCTACACTAGAAATTACAAAAATACGGGAAGAGCCTGTTGTTGTTAAAAATAAATCAAATGTTAATCAATGGAAAGAAAGAAATTTAAATGAACTCTCAGAAACTAAGGTAATACCAAGTAAAGAATTTGAAATTTTAACTCTACCAAGAGACGTTAAAATAATCGCAAATGGTCAAAATCAACTTGATGAAAATATGACTGGCAAGAAAGAGGGACAAAAATCAGTCGATGAATTATCAAACGCTCATAAAGATTCCATAACGAAACCTTTAGTCGAAGCAGATAAAGAAAACACGCTGGAATTACAAAATGAAATTCCGGAAGAACATTTTGTCGAGATTGACCTCAACAAAGAACCTAAAATATTGATTGGTAATGAACCTGCACCGAACGAAGTTCTAGTTTCTATTGAATCTAAGAGCGCCTTGATATCTGAAGAACTTGATCGAAAACTTTTATTTTCGGAACCGAAAGTTGCTCTGATATCAAATTTAGAAGATGAGCAGGAGCGCGGTGCTTGCTTTGAGGAAGACGGTGATCTGGTGATGAAGGTTTTGGAGGTACCCGTTGAAGATAATGCGAGTGCTGGGGCTGCTAATAGTTTGGAGATGTTCGAGGCAAGGATTTTAGAGGATTACGATGACGAAGACCTGTTACCACCGGGTTTTGAAGACTGCGACATCATGAGTCCATCGGAGGCGTTCTTCCCGTTCCGTTGGGGAATGACGTCCCATCTGGCGACTATAGGAGAAGATGAAGCCGAGGAGGATGAGGATTTGCGGGAGACCAGGCTTGCTCTAGATGTCAGAGGGTAAGTAGACTGTATAATATGGATATGAGCACGGCGTTACATATTCAAATTCTTCAGCCAGATGAACTAGGAAAATAAGTAAATAGTTGTAATACATTATACTCGTCTGATTGGCAAAATGTAGGACCTGCCTAGTAATTAAACTAAATTAAATGAGCGTATTATTTTGACTGTGTAAAGGTATATAATAATAATAGAAATAAACTGCCTTTTAAATTGAGGCTGGATTGAAAGGTTTGACGAGATATAAGCTGTCTTTAGTTAAATTAAACTAAAATTTAATTTTGAAGTTATAACTCTTCAATTAAATTAGTGGACAAAAAAAGAAGACCCTATAAAACTTAACATATTTTATAATAATTTTTATTGGTAAATTTTACATTATTTTCCATGTGTTGAGGTGACAAAACTCTAAGAATAATATTTTTTGTATACAAATTGATTCATGACTAACTTGAATGATCCAATATTATCGATTATTAAGGTTAAGCTATCTTATCGCTAAGTAACATTGTGATCTCGATGCTGAATTAAGATGAAGGCTACCCACCTTGGTGGCGTAGTTGGCTGACGCGCTAGTTTCGTGTTGAGCTTGACTACCGAGGACGGACGGGGAGATCGAGGTTCAAATCTCGGTCGGGTGACCTGGTGGTCTAGGGGTACGGTGTCAGACTTCTATGCTGGCGGCTGGGTTCGATCCTCGGTCCCGACACAGATTTATCTGATTTCCAAACCCTTCCTACACCTCTGACAAGACATCTTGTGAATGTGTGGAATTCGAACGGGTAGTAAGACGCGGTGCTAATAATAATAATAATAATAATAATAATAATAATAATAATAATAATAATAATAATAATAACTGGGGTGGTTTTTCCTAAATGGTTTTCCACTCTCCCTCCACGCAAATGCGGGTTCACTTCCTCTAAATTAAATTTTCCCAATTCCTAACCCGCTAGCGTAATTAATATTTAAGTGTATAAACTGAACGGGTGATAAGACACGGTGTTAAATAAAAGATGAAGGCTAGAAGCTTATCTAGTCCCTGGAATACTAGAATACTTTGGTTCGCGGCTATGTTGGAATCAAAATATAATTTATAAATGGATTTTTTTTTAAATTATATGTACAAAGTATAGAGACAAGGCTTTAATTTTTTTAAACATACATTCTGCATGCATAAAGCGGCTGGATATGGCTTTCATTTTTTTTAAACGTACTATTCTGTATTCATAAAGCGTTTGGCCAACTTCCTCAATATGATCATTATCTACAAATGTATTTATTATAATAGAAATCCTCTTTATAATATCAACGAATAAAATTTAAAATAAGTCTACCATACCTAAAGCAATAAACACAACAATATATCATAAAGTTTGCACAGTACTGTATTTTGTTTTTACAGTTATTTATTTCAATGATTTAGTTTTGAGAATTAATCTTTTCTTTCAGTAGTTTCTTGATATTCTTTGTTTTCGTTTGTTACTTATGTGTTTGTGGCTCATCAGGCGTGTAATCTCCTTGTTTAAGGCGCTAATGTCTGCTACACTGATAACAAAGAGTATATAAATTAGTTATTACCTATTACTCCATAAAGTTGTCTAGATTTTATTGTAACAAAGTATACATAGTCTACTTTTGAACACTAATTTTTAATATTCCATGGGCGTCGTCAGGGTGTCTTGTGGGTAAAACTTTTGCCATAACTACTTGTAGGTCATTCAGGCCTATATTATGATATTCAGCTGTTTTCATTCCCTCTCCACAAAATATAATAATACTTTCTCTGTTGGGAACACGTACTGCGCTCTATGTGTTGAGAAGTGTACTGATACAAGCTCGCAGAAACGTGCTGCACTCTTACGGATATTGTAGTGACTAAGTGAAATAAACTTTATACAAAAATGAAGATATAATTAAGAACTTTCAAAAATACAACCGTGATTAAAGAGTATAGTAATCATTGTAATAGTCTTCTTATATTTTGATTAATATGAAATTATAATTATATGTGACCCGCTTCGGAGGTCAATGTTCTAAGGCGCCACTCTAGCAATAGACTGGGTTGCCAATGACAGGGAGATCGGGGTTCATATTCCGTTCGGGTATACTGAAGGAGGTTTGTCCTAAGTGGTTTTCCAGTCTCCCTCCCCGCGAATGTGGATACATTTACTTTAAATTCAACCTTCCTCATCCTTAAAACACTAAAGTTATTAATACATATGTGTTCAACCTTAGTCACGAACCAATAGTAAAACGCGGTGCTAAAATAAATGCAACCGACAGATTTAGTTTTGTAATTTTCTTTAGGTATTTGAATGCACGTTCTGAACCGACTGATAACAAACCACACTACTTATAAACTAACTTGTTTCTACTACAATCACAACACCTATTTCCAGGGTCGTTAATTTATCACTAAAAAAAAGGAGAAATCTTAGTTTACTATTGATAAATGAAATGGCCATGCTGGGAATCGAACACGGGACCCTTAGCTTAGTAGGCGCAGAAATAAAATTTTAGAAAATACAAACGCATTATGTTCGGCCAATTTTGATTACATTTTACCACAATATTATTGATGTTATTCTATAGATATTAGTTAACTTTTCTAGATGTCAGATAAAATTCTATAAAGATTGGACTGTAGGTATGGATTAGCTTTTTGGACTTTGAATCTTTTACTCTAGATTAAATGTCTCCTGGGCACACCAAACAATAATTTTCGATTTATTTATTTATTTGTATTTACTGTTGATTAATCACCCAAAGAGATAAAACATCAAATAATAGTACAATCATTTTATTTTGTGTAATTTTTTTCTGAAATTTAAACAAATCTATTTTAAAATACATGGCGTTTCTTCGACTTTTTAAATTTAAAAAAAAATATATCGTAGTTACTCCTTTACATCTTATTAGTATTTTAATGGTGTTGTCACCTAACGGCATTTTAAAATCGATCTTTTAAAGTGTTTATTTTACATGCCATTTCTCATCGTTACTCGACTGTAGTTATGTCAACCTTGCGACATGACAAGATTTACAGCTGTCAATTAGTTGGAGCAAGTCCAGAGGTTGGTAACTTGTCACGATATTCACGGCGGTCTTGTTTAGTGTGTGTAGCTCGGACTGCCAATTAGCTCAATTAACCGTTGATTTAAGATCGATAAACGATCAGAACTGTTGGGTGTGTCTTTAGGCTAATCTCGGGAACTGAACTACCGGCTGTGGAGTCAGTTCACCAATCCTTCGACTGCGACTCATTCTTAAATGTCTCAAATATTTTAATTAGTAATGACAAATTTACTGCAGTAAAATTTTCCAATACATAAACTACTACTTCATGGGAAGCTACTTTGAAATTGTGAATGTATATTTAAATAAATTTGTCAATTCAAATTACATATTTTGGTCCCAAATAGCAAAAAAAAGTAAAACATAGGGCTATAATATTATACCGTAAGTTTTTTATTTTGAATCCAGAGTCGGTACATTTTTACCGACCCTTTTCATCACACAGTTGTTGTGGACAGTTTGTTAATAATGTACTCATTACCCTCTTCACACAGCTGTTTAGAACAATGTTGTTAATAATATACTCATATTACCCTCTTCACACAGCTGTTGTAGAACAATGTTGTTAATAATATACTCACATTACCCTCTTCACACAGTTGTTGTAGAACAATGTTGTTAATAATATACTCATATTGCCCTCTTTTTCACACAGCTGTTGTAGAACAATGTTGTTAATAATATACTCATATTACCCTCTTCACACAGCTGTTTAGAACAATGTTGTTAATAATATACTCATATTACCCTCTTCACACAGCTGTTGTAGAACAATGTTGTTAATAATATACTCATATTACCCTCTTCACACAGCTGTTATAGAACAGTGTTGAGAATATCACTCTCTCACCATCCTCGTTTTCACACAGTTGTTGTAGAACAATGTTGAGAATATCACTCTCTTACCATCCTCGTTTTCACACAGTTGTTGTAGAACAATGATGGGGATAATGTACTCTTATTGCCCTTTTACTCACACAGTTGTAGAACATTGTCGTGAATAACAAACTCTTATTGCCCTCTTATTCACACAATTGAGAAAGAGGAATCTAAACTTTTAGTTACAACCACACAATCCAATCGGAAGGGTCTGGTTAATAAATGACACAACTTTAATTCTTTGTAAATGTGATTGTTGTTTTTATTTGGGATTAAACCCATATATCACAACATATTTTTAATGTTACATTAAAATTCTAGTAAGAAGACAGTTAATAGATTACAATATTTATTTGCGCTCAATAGCAATACTAAATTATTAGTATTATTTTATAAGTATTGATATCATTTAACTACATTTACGTTTGCAAATTAGATAAGTTGATGATTGGATATTTTAAAATATGTTTAGAAACTTTTTAAACTGTCAGAAACTGTCCTTATCATACTCCTACAATATAGTTATGATGGGTAGATATAGTAAAAACGGTAAAAGGGATAGTACCCTACACTTATGAAGGTTACTAAAACTACTTTACTATATTAATATGTCAGGTCATTTGATCATGAGCTGTCATTTTTAATATATATTATCGTTATATATAAAATAATTAAAAAGCTATCAATGTTGACCTCAAAATAATATATTTGTCTTTTTTATGGCTGTTCTTACTAAAGTAATTTAAATTTACAATAAATTCTCAAGTAATTATAAAAATAATCTTACAGATTCACAGCATTATTTTGATATTGAAGTAGTTTTTAGAAAAACGTACTTTTTGAAGTTATACTTCTTTAGGCGCGTTATGAAAAAAATGATGAGAGTGAAATTTTAAGATGCGCGCGCATCACTGTAACACAAAAGTAACAGGTTGAAGTTAAACCGCTCATTAAGTCTCGAAAAAAAAAAGCTACCAACAAAATAGAAATAGAACCTCTGTTAGTCGCGCATGTTGGTACGCTCGTCGCCTCTGATCACTGTTTTCATATATATAATATTTATCCACATGTTTCTAGTTTCTACATTCACAACACGTGTTTTAGTTTCATACAAGTGCGAATTATATATGTGCTAATAAATTATATTCAGTAGTGATTTAAATTGAATATTTTGATTAATTTTATTTACTATTCGTAAATATTCGGAAAAAAATTGTGCTTATAGACTTTTTCAAGTGCTCCAATATAATTGAGGTTAACTATCCGTATTATGTATTGATATAAATTAAAATATTATTATTTAACATGATTAATACTAAATATTATTAAATTATTATTGTTAAATATTTATTATTGGTTATTTAATATATACAAAATAAAGAAATAAAATTATTTAATGATGCCAAAGAAGTATAACTTCTCACGCGCGTAGGCCTACATAAGTAAACACACCCATTTTTATAAATCTTCTGCAACACAGGATAGTTGGTTTAGTCACGAAAATAGGTTGCAGGATGTAGATTGAAAATGTTTGTGGAAGCAAATATCCCTCTAGAATAGGAAACAAGAAAAAAAATGTAATTTTAAAAATCAAGTCAATGTTGTTCAGACGAGTGTGTAAACTCGTCAGAGGAAGAGATAAAGTGTTATCAAACAATAGGCAATAGGATTCGCAGATCGAAACACTCATTTTCTTCCTTCTCTTTCTAACTTTTTGGCTACATTGGTGTCAAAGTGTGTTAGTGCTTAGAGTGCCTAGGTGAGTCGAGTAAAGATGCAACCCGCTTAGCAAAATAGCTTCGAAATCACCAAAGTAGGCAACGTTGTTAACGCTTCCTCCAATTTAATTCACAGTGTGTGCTCTTAGAATTACGTGGACACGTTGGGATTGTTTGTCTATTTTTAAATACCTAATCGAAATTCAAAACAGTATTTTGTTACGTCTGCAATTTGTAAATGTCCAATAATGATGCGTGTGGAGATACGAGGATGTGTGGCGCCTGCCTGGGACGTGTTAACTCCAGGAGGCCGAGAGTTCGACACTCGGAGATAAAGGTCACTCACTCGCAAGGCTGGACAATAGGAACATTAGTCTTGCGCCCACCTCGCGTCTATGGCGTCAGTAGCCGAGGGTGTGACCGGCGATCACTCAGGGCGGTTCAACCACTGAGTTACAGGGCGCTTGTGTTCCAACGTTTCCCTTCTCAAGTATTCATTACCTCAAACGTATAGTAGGGTTTTGATAGGAAGAAACTTTTAGAAACTACAAATATATATATTTTTGTAGACAACATTATATTAATAAGACGTAGGAACATGTGAAAGTAGATCTTGACTACAGAAATGTCATTTAGCGAATTTATATTGCAAATTATGCCTTTCCGATATCATAAGAATGTACATTATATGCTTTGTACAGGAAGATGTATATTCCTTGGAAAGTCCGCGTTTTACTACCTGACCGAATTCTCGGCATATTCACACTGATGGGCTAAGGAATATGGAGGTAGATTTGAGAGGAAATGTACCTGCACTTAGGTCTAGTGAGATGGGTAAAATAACTCAGTTCAACTAATTGGGATTTCAACCTCTACCTCCCCGTCGACCGGCAAACCAGACAAGATGACAGGACGTGATTGGTCCCTTTGTCCGCATGACCACCGAGTAGGATTTTGAGAAACTATTTGTGAATCTTGGAAAATATAATTCCGAAGGTTTCATAAACTGATTTATGGATGAATAAACAGTATTGATAATGGTAGTAGTCTGTTTTACCTTGACTGATTACACCATTACCTTATCTTATAAACTATACCATAACAGAACAATGCAAGGTAAGCTTGTTGAGTTACAGAGAGGACGAAGCGTACCAAGTTTGATTTCCGTGTCTAATTAGTAAACGTCAAAAATATACTTTCCGTTATCTAATAGGCCTCTAGCCTAATGTTACAAATATTATTATTATTAGCACCGCGTCTTACTACCCGTTCGGGTTATACGCTCTTACGCTAATGTTGTAATGGTAGGGTGATTATGAGATGAAATGAAGGACCTACAGTTTAACGTGGAATCCGAACCACGGTGGCGGCCTGGCATTCCCCACACACTGTTAAATAAACATTTGGAAAAATGGAACATATCCCTTCACCAAATATCATAACAATCAATTTAACTTTAAATACCTCCATAAAAAAATTATATATTTGCTTATAGCTCAGAAAATATTGGTTTTATGAAAATGTATTTAAAATAAAATATTTTTATTTTTAATAATACTACAGTTTTAAAATGTTAAGTTACTTCGTATCTCAAATAGTTAAGGAGATTTGATCAAAATGGGAAGTTTCTTCTGATGTAGAGTATTCTCAAGTGTAATTTTCATTGGTAAATGAGAGATCAAGTTTTGTTAGTTTTGTTAAACAGTGTATAGACACAAAATTTAATCATAATCATTAAAGCGAATTTTGAGAAAATCGATTCTATCTCTTTTTGTCCTTCAGTAAACAAACTACTCTTAATTTGATGGCAATATATCTAATTTCAAAAATCCCTGGGGGGAAGCTTATGAAAACCCTAGATACCAAGTTTTAGCGCGATCGATATGATGGTTTCGGCTCTAGCTCGAGATATAGACAGCCAGACAGATGGCTTCGCGATAACCACATTTTCCGTTTCAGGAAGACAGGAAACGTCGACATTCATCAAAATCTCGAGTTTTATTTATTTGACGATCACAATATTTCTGTCTCCAAGGTGTCGAGAGAAAGGAAAAATAATTAGTAGCTTTGATTACTATTATCATATCGTCATGTGCCATTTTAAAAATTAGGTTTGAAAATAAAAAGTCATTATCACTGTAAAAAAAAACTATCAACATTTATAATTCAATCTGCACAGTAACATCTTAATGACAAATGATCCAAGGCTGTACGTATAATCGATAATTCAGGGTATCATCAAATTGACCTTAGTTAGTACTAATTTTATTGTTGCTACCCACATCGATGGACAAACATACCAAGGTGACAGTCTCGTTTGATCTTATTCGCCGGTGACGAAAATGTCAAGGTTAAAATCCCGGCTGGGTAGACTGAGATAACTTTTCGTAAGAGATATTCTACTCTACCTTCATGCAAGTGTCTTCTAAACTCCACCCACACATCCATACCCCGTTAAAGTAAATATGTAGAAAGTCCGGATGGGTAGAAATACATGGTACATGGAAAACAACAAAATCTATGAGTATTACAACCCAAAAATAGGGCATATTTCCATAACTTATGGCTTACTAACCAACATAATTTAACTTTGTTAATAAATGTACAGGGTGGTCGGTCACAGTCACGGAGAATATGATAAATATGGAAAATTCAGGGTATTTAAAATTGCTGAGAAAATCGGGGAAATATCAGGGAATATTGTTGTAGAGCAGGAAAGATTGAATATTTGGATCTTTTACGAAAATAACTGTATTGTTTGAATTCTATTCACACATTGTTTTGATCAAAGTTGAGGTAGAGTTAGAAAACATTCTAAAAAAAAAAAGTTATAGGTAAAGAGCGTTACACAAGATAAGATGTATTAATTTTAAATGCATTTCAAAAATTACTATTTCTAATAAATTGGGTATTCTTTTATTTTTAACAACTTTTAAAACCCAAAATTGATTTTAGTCAAGGTAATTTGGACTTTTAGATTATTATTTTTTTCTTAGATTTTGTAGTCACCCTGATTCACATATAAAAAGTTTTTTTTTTAAAAGCTTATTTATTTCACAATAGATCATTTTAATACAATTACAATTTTAATTTTTAAATATACAAAAAATGTAATTTAAAGACGAGATTAGAGTATAGGTTTATTTGGAACATGCCTGGCCCTAAATGTTCTCCGCCAGCGGGTAATTGAACAAGGAACTTGTCGCTTGTCAGACAATAGCGTTTTCTCCGAGCTTAGAGAAAAACAATATTTTCACTGTGGCATTCTGTAACCAGCCAATTATTTTCCTTTTGAGTAATGACTAAAAATAAATGTTGTATAAGGCCTCACGCGCCGGCATTAGTGTGTTTAATTGATGTCATAAATAAAGTAGATAAAGACGCAGTGGATAAATAAACCCCTTATGTACCCGCGCGCGATGAACTATGGGATATGTCCGTGTCGAGGTGCGAAATGAATCCGAGGTATGCGGAGGTCACACAGTTCGCCGTTGACAGTCGGCTAAATACGGATATGAGGGACGTTCATTCGTAATCAACCGTAATCACCATCCCCCCTTTCTATCTCGACACACAATAGCGTCCAAATGTCGTTCTAGTGTGAGAACACTCTCTGTCCCATTGCCACAGCGACGTCCGTGAAGTTGGCCCCCCCACTTTTAAAAATCCAATTTTTTATTATTGCAATCGTTTGTTCTTCGTTTGTTCCGGATTGTTCCGCAAAAATTTTCGTTTGTTCCGTTTTGATAGGCCCACAAATGATATGTTTACATTGGGGGGGCCAACTTCACGGTAGCCCCCCCACTTGTAAAAATTCAAGTTTTTATGATCGCAATCGTTTGTTCTTTGTTTGTTCCGGATTGTTCCGCAAAAAGTTTCGTTTGTTCCGCATTCGTTCTTGCACAAATGGGACG
>CABFVZ010001589.1:97848-119755 GCA_902151445.1 Timema monikensis | reverse complement strand
ATATATATTATTGATATGAGATTAAAATCTCATTTGGAGAACTATGTATATATATATTTTTTTCTTATTTATTAAAGAAAGTTTAGGCCTACTACCATATTTATATATAATATACATAAGCCTAGGTTATATATGTTAGTAAACTGTTTTTTTAATTTTTTACAAATTATAATAGACTATATGAGAAAGTACTGTAATCACAATTATTTTGTCGTTCCATTAATTACATATTTTGCAGCAACACTAAAATGACAACCATGATGAAACTTGATTTAATTATTACAAGAATTAAAACACAATATATTCCCGCACTCTTGCTATTCTACAAATGAGCTTTCAATATCTCTCTACCCAAATTTGAATACAATACTTCTAAAGCTGGGGTCTCCAAACTATGGCCCGTGGGTCACATCCGGTCCCCCACAAGATTATATCCGGCCCATTCCAAGATTTTATAAAAAAAAAACGAATTAATTGTTTCTCTTCGTTATTTCTTAACCACGCAGTTTATTTGACAAGTCCAGTTCCTATCCGCACGCGTGTTTCCCCCCATGACACCAAGCCAGACTTCTGTCGGAATTGCAAACCTTCAGTTTCAGTCGCAGGCGTCATTCCTTATACCTAAAACAGAACGGCTTGACTGTGACGATTTTTAGGTGGTTCCAAGTCTCCCGGCAGAGGGCTATAAAAATAAAGTCCCGAACGATATTACCTAGTTAAAAAAAAAAAAATATATATATATATATATTGACCAATAATTAATATAAATATAATTTATTACATATAAATCGATTCATATCTTACAGGGCAGAATCACCGTCAATCACTTTTATCAAACACTAACTGGCCTTGTAAAGTGGTAATTTTTACAGGCGTGACTGGCCATAATATGACTTGAATCTAAATTTACATGTTGAAACAATTAGATTTATGATCTATTTGCACATGTCAAGGCATTGAGGGCAAAAATAATGCTACCTGAAGAACAGGTGAATATTACATTGGCCCGCAAAAACGTTTAAAATATATAGTGTGGCCCGCATAGAAAAAAGTTTGGAGACTCCTGTTCTAAAGTATACCTTCCTTATCCTTACATCATTGGGGCAGATAAAACTATTTGGTAAAACGCGAAGATCGAATACGTATGACAACACAATATTCTAAAATGTGACTATATTTCATTGTTTTATTTATTAAAATTTTAATTTGAAACATATATTTTTAAACTAAGAAAGATAAAAGTGGTATATTTATATCACACATACTTCCGGTTACTACACGTGGGCCTATTTAATACTTTCTCAAATTTATTTGTAAAAATATACAAACAAATTTTATTGCCATACCTAGTATTACATTTTTGTTAGTAAAACTATTTGATGCCGCTTTTATAATTTGCACATAATAGCATATAAATTATAATTTATAGGGGCTAAAATATTTAGGATGTCCCATAAGCTATTGTGCAGTAAAGTCTCGTAGTGGTCCTTCCTACAATAGATTATAGAAATGTCACCCACGGGCCTGAAGACATGTCTGAACACGCCTCTTCATATCATGTCACGTGTATATACATGTCTTCAGGCCTAAGGGGAACATTTTCAATATCTGTCATAGAAAGGACTGCTACGAGATATGTCACAGTAACTTGGAACATCCTATACCTAAACTGGATTGTCCATCAAGTTTGAGTGTACACGCACACTCCGCATTTTAAACACTACAGGATGATTCGAAATGTACAAATTTAATGAGAAATAAGGAACACTAAAACAAACCTTTTTCGTTGATGAATGTATGTCCGCAGACGTCATCTTTTGGTGATAGATGGTGCTGTTGGTACATAAATGAAAGGCAGAAAGTGTGAATAACATTTTTATTTACAGCAGTTCACATCATCTTACAGCGGTATCCTGCATATTTACATGGAATGTTCAATTTACCGGTGCAAACGTGCAAATATTTGACATTTCGGCAAACGTCTATTTAGATACGTTCGCGGAACAATCTTAACAGCAGCTCTTCCCATTCTATCGGCAGCCCCATACGTTAGATGCAAGTCATCCATCTTAGAATCCGTGAAATGCTCCACGTCACACGCACGAAGTCCGTGCTACGAATGACGACGATGAAAAATAGCCATTCGACAGTAGCGAGCGCTCTCTAGCACCTAAGGTTGACGTCTGTGGACATACATCAATAATTAACGAACAAGGTTTGTTTGAGTGTTCCCTATCTCCCTCTAAGGTTTGTAAAAAGAGTTTCGAATCACTCTGTGTATCACTTGAGCATGAGTATTCTTAAAAAATTAGTGTTTGATAATTATAAATATACTGTAGTAGATTATTATTATTATTAGCACCGCGTCTTACTACCCGTTCGGGTTATACGCACTTACGCTAATGTGTAATGGTAGGGTGATTGTGAGATGAAATGAAGGACCTACAGTTTAACGTGGAATCCGAACCACGGTGGAGGCCTGGCATTCCCCACATTCACAAGATGTCTTGTCAGAGGTGAAGGAAGGGTTTGGTAATCAGATAAATCTGTGCCGGGACCGAGGATTGAACCCCGGCCGCCAGCACAGAAGTCTGACACCTTACCCCTAGACCGCCAGGTCACCCTACTGTAGTAGAAATACATCTGACAATGGTTCGATAATGTTTGCTTGAACACGCATTATATTACACATGGGAAATATTATCATTTTACTTTCAATCACAGAACATACTTACATAATCATTTATTTAATAGGCGAGGTCAAATGGCAATACCATTTTATATTTTACTATAAAATAAATCAGCCCTACAAAGAATATATTTGAAGTGGTGACGTTATCCTGGTCCTATACTACCCATCGTTCCTATGTGTGGTAATGGATGCATAACAAGCAGGCTGATACCTTTACTACCTAGTCCAGCCCATTGGCCACTACATTAGGATTCTTGTAGGAAGAAACTTTTAGAAAATATCAACAGTTTTTCTTTTTTATCAATATTATTTTATAGGTACTCAAAAGTGATAGATGCAGATCACAAGACGTTACTTATAAATCTAGTTAAATTGTTTTGGTTAACTTTTATAACTGACGAAAAGGTTCATTCCTATCTAAACCAGACTACTCAGCACAGGCAGACTTGAAACTTGTCAGATCGGCATAGGGTGGAAATTAAATTACTTTTAATTAAGCCACTTGGTCTAATTTCATAAATTCATACGCCGAGCCACGTATTTTGCACCTTTTACTTTTTGCATATGTTTAGATTATGTTATTTTTATCTGCGCTAAATTAGCAATCTATCTTCACTTACGATGTGTGAATTTCATAAATCGATCCATATAGAAAATAAAATCGTAGGAATGTTTAGTGTGCATAGTCATTGCCTGTTTGACTAATGCGGTCACTTTCACAGATCCCATTTAAGCATGCTTACATACTCTATGGCATTAGGAAGTATAAAGTTCATTGCCGAGATTACAAAAGTGCTAATCAGTGATTATATTTTGCAGTTTAAGTTTTCAATATTGTATCTGTTATGACAACATTTTGTTACTGAAGTTATAGTATGTGTCTTGATCTTGTAATTCAATTAAGTATTTGCAACACATTGAGCGAGGATGTTATTATTATTATTATTATTATTATTATTATTATTATTATTAGCAGCAGCACCGCCTCTTACTACCCGTTCGGGTTATATGCACTTACGTTAATGTGTAATGGTAGGCTGATTGTGAGATGAAATGGAGGACCTACAGTTTAACGTGGAATCCGAACCACGGTGGAGGTCTGGCACTCCACACATCCACAAGTTGTGATTAATACACGTCTTGTCAGAGGTGAAGGAAGGGTTTGGCAATAAGATAAATCTGTGCCGGGACCTAGGATTGAACCCCAGATCCCCAGCATAGAATTCATACACTTTACCCCTAGATCACCAGGTCACCTGAGAATGTTGTTAATGATATTGCTATCGAATACACATTTATGAAATAGAAACATATACATATACATGTACATATACATAGACAACGGCGCATTAGTACTGGCTAAGCTTTCCACAATACTGGGATATGAGTGATGTAGCCCAAACATGCATATATTATTATGAAAATGTTTAATATTACTAACTTTTTCTAACCTAAGAAAGCGAAATGCATTTAAAAGTCACTTCAAACATGTGTGTGCGCGTGCGTCATTCTGGAGAACAAAGGAAAAGAGAAACAAGAATATAGGCAGAGAGAGAGAGAGACACATGAAATATACGAATGTCTTGAATTTAGAGAAACTGAGTGTTTCTTACTAGAGAGAATTAGTACACAAAGCTTTCAAAGGTCTAGACTTTAAAAAAAATCCCTGCCCAGACACCGTTTTCACAAAATAATAGACAATATATTATTAATTAGTAAGTTTTCAAACTTTATATTTTAATATGAGCCATAATATATCTTTAAACATCAAATCTTATGTTAAAAAAAACCTCAACCTATTTGTGATCATTTAATGGCTAATAATCAGTGTAAAATTATTTTTCAAGTCAACATTAAACATGTTATTTATTACAATTTCGTTGATAAGCTACTTTGACGGAAGTTTTGACTAATAGCCTTGCAGCATTCTGAGAATCCCTGCTGCGGTTTTACTGTTGCGTGCGGCTATAACTCCTCGCAAGACTCGTGCCTTGGGTGGGTTCTTTTTCTAGGTTTGTTAAGCCGAATTTCGTGCACACAGGGTATAAAAGATCTTCCTGCACATGCGCAGTGCTCGACTTGCAAGGGCCTCATTAAAGTAGAGTCGTGATAAAACCATGCCTTTAGAGAATTTCAAACCCGTTATTCTGTACTTGCAAAAATTCAAGAATACTAACGTCACTTTAATTAAAGTACGTGCTGTTTTAGGATTTGTGCAAGCATTACCTTCAAATTACCTTCATACTTACAAACCTGAACTGAGGCATAAAAATTACTTGATAAATTTATTCTTCACTGGAACTTCATCTTGCTTCTTCTTTAGAAAGACCGACAAAGAGGTTTTGTTTGTTCACCGCGTTTTACTAACCATCCGGGCTGTTAGCTTATTTTCATCGAGGGGGCTCTAAGGAGGGAGATAGAATTTATAGGAAATTTACCCAAATTTACGTGAAAAGAAAGTGGGAAACCATTTGGGGGGAATAGAGGGGGGAAGAATATCCCATTACACTACACGGCTTGGGATTCTAACCCCGATTTCTTCTCCACCATTAAACCAAATTACGACAGCAAAGACAAGAATTAATTCGTTGAAGATGAAAAGGTATTAAAGTGGGAATGTAGTAAATGCAAGTCAAGTACCGTGTTTTTGCAGTTTTTATAAAAAAAATTGGCCAAAATATATCAAATAATTGTCTAGTAGAAACAGAGTAAAATTTTCTTACACGGTGACCTCCACAATTGTTGAATATCTGTCAAGGGTGTCCTGGAATTTAATGACAATTTTTTCTCTTCTTTTAAAAAGTTCCTCATATAATGCCGCTATGCTCGTGACAGATATTCAACAACTGTTATTATCACCATATGAAGAAAATTAAACTCTTTGTTTCTATTGAAGCAATATTTTGATTGATTTTGGCCAAAACATTTTTTTTTTTCTATATAATAATTGCAAAATTACTTCACTAAACTTGCGTTCCCTTCACTTCCCCCTCAAACCTTCTTCTTCATTCATATCATTGTTCTATTGTTCTATTGTTTACTATCAGTTTCTTCTTCATCCATACGCAGACAGGCTCTCTCACTACCGTTTACACCTTGTGTTTTCATTTTCTCGTTTAGATAAAGTATTGACATTTTTACCGTAAGTTTATGATTGATATTAACGGTTTTTATGCTGCTGAACTAAAAAAAAAACCTTTTTACCAATTTGTCAGGTCCTCTCTTCATCTGCACCTGAGGCTACAGCCGAAACAATTTTAATAATATACAGAGATTTCGCCCAAACTTGATATTTAGATGTTATATTGTCATTCCTCGAGACTAAACTGTTATTTTACTGTAGCTCTAAAAATCAAGGAAGCATGCTGTTATGCGATTTTTGAATGGCTACAAATTGTTTTGTTCAAACCAAGAATCTGGGAAGCATTTAATATGGTAAATAACTTATTTTTTGGATCAAAAATTCTTGTAAGGATTTTTACTGATAAACTGGTTATTGAACATTTTGTTCCTAACTATAATATTTTATAAAAGTATGTACGGCTGTGTCGTAACATTTGTTGGTTTTTATACACCGACTATCACTCACCTAATTTATAAGGTTGGAAAATAAATCTAATTTAAAAGGAAATTCATCATATTTGGTTTCGAGGAAGAGATAGAAAATTATAGGAAAAATCACCACAATGGACAAAACCCTCTCGGTATGGATTTGAACCTAGTCAAATCCAGACCTGATCCAGTCCCTGAAGTACGAATCCCCACTGGGAACCTTCTGAGGCTACTTTTAATCAATTAGAATATTTTCATTCGATTTTGGTTTGCCAACTTAAAACAAATCCAATTTGAATCCTTGGATATTACAATCTTTTAGAAATTAAAAATATACAATTCCCACTAGATGACCGTTATGCTAAGTTGGCTGTTTGTTGAATTTTAAACGAGATTAACTTTACAGCCTTTACTATCTTAACTCTTTTTATAGCACCTAGTCTTACTACCCGTTAGGGTCATACGCTTGTGCATTAATTACACTAATATGGTAGAGACGAGAAAGGTTGAATTTAAGAGGGCGTGTGCTCGAATTTGTGTGGAGCTAGAGAGAATGGAAAACCAATTTAAAAAAAAACACACACCTTATTATACCTGACCCAAACTCCGATATCCCCATCGGCAGTCCAGTTTATTGCGAGAGTGATGCCTGGGGCCTAGACCATCTAGACCATTTATCCACCGAAGTGGGTTACTATGGATTCACAAGTTTGCCGAGAAACTTGTGCAGAACAGAAACATGGTCATGTAACGAGCTCTAAGCCAATCACAAGATTTCTGCCTAATCGGCACGAGCGGTTCTGCTAAAGTTAATACTCTTTCTGCTCTACCTGAAATGTTTGGCACAGGAGAACCAACCATCTCAAATAATTACGCATGCGCATTTGACAACGCATGTGCTCTACAGCCGGAAGCAAGCAGACAGCTTCGTTAACCTTTGGGAGGAGATTTGAAATAACCTGTTAATGGAAAGTGTGTATCAATGTTTGGGGTTGTGCCACTATACAGAGCTATAATTTGAAAACATCCATCGGGAGAATTGTTTAAAATATATATATCTATCCTCTAGAAAATAAAATATGTTGATAATCAGCTGTTTTAAGTTAGCGTTGCATTGCATTATGGGTCGACATACAGCTCGGGAATTTCTCTGCTACTCAAGCAGATTCTGCTTTCTATTTTCGGTGAAAGTGTAAATCAAGCTTTACTCTACTCTCTCTTTGGGGCGCTGAATTTGATAGAACGAAGTGCTTAACATAGAATCATAATACTTCTAAATTAATTATTTATGCCATGATGATGGGATGCTAGTGATGACTACAGAATCTAGTGATGCAGTGGTAAGACAGTACGACGTCTTAACTCGCAATAATCCCACCCACACGATATGCTACAATTAGTCCTGTGCTATAGCGAGAAGTTCAACTTTTCCCAACATATGAATGACCTCGTAATTAGTAAGTCAAAGTGTAAACATTTTAATCTATTTAGCAAAATATTTACAGCTCTCTCATCCTTGATCGGTTCTGTCTAGTGTTATATTTATCTCAAAGCCTTGTAGCATGATGACAACCAGGGCTTTTCGCTGGAGCGTCACAGTGTATATAATACAAGCGACATGTCCTCCACGACCAGTTACACTACACTACATGTTGTAGGCCTATTTCATTCACGGCCAGTAAGCCACCGAGATGTCCTGTGCATCTTGTGGGCTGTAAGTAAGCTATGGGCAGTCCGTATTCGGTATTTATGTTCGTAGGAGGACAGACATATAAATTAAATAGGCGTATTTTACAAAACTAGTGTGAATATTTTATTCGAACTTTTTTTTTTGTAAAAATATTACAAAACAAAGTTATCACAGTGAAATTCTTGTTTCACTACCGAACAAAAGTATACACCTACCAAACTATAGGAAACTGACTTCAAGTTTATTGACAAACAAAATTATGAACACCTCTTAGCAAAGCATTAGAAAGAAAAATCTTAAACTTATTTGTAAAGAAGCTTCCCTAACTCTGTCAAATGAGGCAACAAGGACACTTTTTAAGGTCTTCAACGTTCGTGGCTGATCCTCTGGAAAATACAATCTTTCAAAGAAGTAGTAAAAATGAATATCATTCCTTACTATCCCATTTGATGGCAGAAGATGTTTACAAATACAAAGCGTTTGGTGGCATAACGGTATTTATACATTTTGAACTAATTAATATACAAAATACACTTAATAAGAACCCAATAAAATCATTACTTTATCATTTATGTTTTATATGATTTTAAGGTTGTTCTTTCTTAAGTAAACCTTAACACAAGTATTTAAAACGACTTAAACTAAAGAATAAACACGAGAAGAGTAACATAAAGTAAATGCGCTTACATTAGCAGAAACAGAATGGGAAATCTAGCTTCAGTCCACCCGGACGGGATTTGAATCCGACCTTCTTGTCAACGGCAGTCATGTGTGTTGATACTAAACCCCTTCAGACCACCGAGTGTTGTTCACATTAATTGCATAATTAATAATCTCAACAATTTTTTTTATCGAACAGTTTAAACTGACAAAATCGGGTCAAAAACGACATGTTTAATAATTTAAAAAGCTTGCTATAGTTCTTATATTGTCGTAGAAAAATGCCTTGATAGGGCTAACCTTTTTAAAGTGTACATCTTATGTTTTCAAAATAAACACGCAAACGTTAAATAAACTTTATTTATAAAATAACTTTATTGAATATTGAATACAGCTAAGCGCATGTGATAAAATAAAAATATAAAGGGCTAAGGCTCCAAAAGGGCTTTCAGCCACATACTTTAATTTTTAGAGCAATCGCTCTGTTGGTGAACTCCAACCATTTAACCTGCTTTAGTGAAGTGATACATTTTGGCGAATTGTGACCGCTTTGACCTAAAAGCTATACTTTTAAAAGTAATCTACTTCATTGAGTCTTATTAACTTGTTGTTCGATTAAAAAAAAACCAGCAGAAACTGTTGAAAATCCGACAATTTATCTTCAAGTTTTTAAAATAACTTATCCTAATTTGATTTCACTTAGTATTTTAACAAGAATCATATTCGCACTGTTGGTCACGAGGTCTAAGGCGTCAGTCATGAAATAGTTTGTATAGATGGTGACCGCGGGGGTAGAGGGTGTCTAGGCTCGAATCTCAGCCGGATGCATTTGGGATGATTTTCAACATTGAGTTTATCAATGTGGTTTTAACCATTATATTTCCACGCTAATGTCGGTGTTTTTCCTTTAAGTTATCCTTCTAATCACTAAGTCTACCCTTTCTTTATAAGTTACAAGTTGCAGGGTACAAGGGAAAAAGGGTAAGAGTCCAATTTTAACTCAAATTGAGCTGATGTTGTCATCTGTTACGAGATATTTCTAATTCACTTTACATTATGGTTAAAAGAGGACTTTGTCGTATTTAAATTAATTAAATAAAAAGTATTTGCTTGAGTCCTTATGAGGTTTGAAATATAAAAGTGGGTGTCCTGGAAAATGTATGTAATGGGACGTTTCCGCTGTGCTATTCATTTGTTAATAAACTTGACGTTGAACGTACTAATAAAAAAAAACAGGAATCGCGCTATCAAATTCATACCTGTAAAAACTTATATCTTTGGGTTATAAAAGTCAAATCATTTGCTACTTTTTATTATTTACGAATTTAATCTATATTCAGAATATAAACGGCATTTTATAACCTAATTATAATACAAACACAATGAACATACCTTGAGACGTTAATTTACCAGTTGAGGGGGTAGGGGACACTACAATTTAAATGGAATCATATTTCGGCCATTATCAAGAATAAACGTTGTAACCCTCAAGATGGTTGAATTAATAATCTTTTTTATTTTAAGTTATGTGTAAATTTTGAGTGTTTCTCCCATTGACTTCTGTACAGTCTTTATCACGAAAAGTAGAAGTTATTTACGTTGAGGTTTTTTTGTAAATCGGTCCCCTTTTACGAACGGGAGAATACGTTTAGGCTAGTCACCTTGTATTTTTAAAAGGTTTGATAAGCGTGGAATATTATAGCTCAGCTGAGCTTTTAGTTCTATTAACAGCTATAAACTCTGCACTCACTAATTTTGGCTCAATTTGCATCGTAATTTATTCTTTTAACGGTGATACACCCTTTTAAAAGACTTGGTCCCGAGGGTGTGGACTGGTTGTCACATGGCATACTTATTATTGTTCGAGGGATATAAAACTTACCATATGTGTGTATGTGTCCTAAGTCCGGAACATTATTTTAGATCAGTGGTGGATGTAATGTTTAGCCACACCTTTGAGAGAGTGGTATAACGCATATGTGGCGTCTCAAATAGAGTCTGAGCAATAGTTTATCGTACTAAGTTAAGGGTTTACGCAAGCTGTAAGACATTGAAATGGAAAATTATTGTTTGTTTTTATTTGGCTTAGTAATTTTATAAATGGTCGCCACATGTTCTTTTGCTGATTTATTATTATTTTTTTAAATATATTTAGAACGTAAATTTTTCTTGTGTCTTTTAGATGTTATAAACAACTTTTTGTAATATCTTAACTGTTACATAACTTTAGGAATTAAAATTCAGGACAAAAACGAGCCCATTTTATCTTTTAGACATGTCAGTTTCTATAAATCTACTTGAGGTAGGATTTTGTTAGGAAGAAACTTTAAGAAAACAGTCAAAATACAAACATATTTATTTGTTATCAACAATGATAACATTTTACTTTATTATTATTATTAGTAGTAATATAGTATTGGAATTTCTAATATCTCTCAAGTGTGAAAACTGAAGATCTCATTACCTGATGTGTGAATACGTGGAAGTGGCTCTAGTAAGTTTTCTAGCCGGCATGCATGGTTCTTCCTATGAAAATTGACTACGTGTGGATAAGACCTACAACAAAAGTGCTTAACGCTGGGTACATTATTTTCGACAAACTCTTCGGTTGGTCGCCATCTCAAAATATAATGTGATATTTCGTGTATTTGCAGTAATGTTTAAAACCCTTTGAAAGTCATTTGAAAGCCATATACTATGGTTTAAGTTATAACATTAATTAAACATATAAATTTTGATGACAGTAACATAGTGATTTGTGACATTGTTAAGTACTATTTTAATATAGCATCAATAAAAACAACTATTTTCTTAAAAATTTACTTAGCTTGAAAATAAACTGAGACATTTTCAGAAAGTAATATTACTTGAAAAAGTGTATTATTAGATCTATTTAACGAGCACTTTAGTAACATGTTGATTAGATCAGCACGTGACTTACAAACTAACCTAATTCTACGAACATAATATCCAATCCACTGGCTGACAAATCATCGAAGATAAATTCTCAGCAATACCAGGAATCGAACCCGGGACCCCTAACTCAATAGACAAACTAACTATCGACTAAACTAAGGTAATGGGATAGTATTACAAAATTATAGACCTATTATTACTAATAGCCACCGCCTATTGCACACCACACACACACACACACACACATATATATATATATATACTGTCTGTGTATACTATCTGTATGTATATACTATCTCATATCTGTATGTATATACTATCTGAAATTGTACTCGTGCTAATCATAAGATGTAAAAGTCAAACCGTAACACTTAAGTCTGTATTGAATTTTACGATCTTTTTTTGACGCCACCATCTTATGTGGTTTGCCTTGACTATTTTGTAATGTCTACTTTTCATCCCTTAGAAAAAAGAAGGCTTTTTTTTTAAATCCTCTTAACACGCTGACATCTTTGCGTGAAACAATAAAACTTTGTCTCCCCTTTTTTGTTTTCAAATTCTTTATATAAACAAATCATGTGTTGTTATTTTATTACATTAGATTAATGTGGCAATAAACCTGTAATTCCAGTTTAATATCCTTCACGAATTTAATATCCTTCGTAAATCAAACAGGGGAGTCGTGGATGGATATTTAGGTGCTGTAAGACGCTTTTCAAATGGGAAACAGAGTTTGGGAGAGATTTAATTTCAATGTCTGACACTAGGAAGTTTGTGTGTTTTGTTTGATACTTATTTTAGTTACACACCCGCACTGGTTATCACGGGATCTAAAGAGTTGTGCTATTAACCGATCTGATTGCTCGTGACTGGAAGATTGAGGTTCGAAATCTGGTCGTACGTACGTAGTTTTCCACAAGTGGCCTACCACTTGTTTTTTCACCCCTTGTTCATGCTAATGTGTGTGTATTTCTTCTAGTCTAACCTCCTTTATACAGCCCCTTAGATTAAGTCGTAAATAACCATGTTGAGTCCGTCAAGGTAAGCCTGCTATCTTTAAAAGTAAATAAAGTTGTACCTACATTTGCTTATATAGAGAGGGAAAAACAATTAATTAAAAAAATACCCTTAGTACATCCGACCATAATTTGAACCGCGACCCCCCGTCACCGGCAAACCAAACTAGATGAGCCTGGCGTCTAGTCTGCGTACGTGCGCCATTAAAATGGTTTGGTTAAATGGCGCTCATGATAATGACTCGAAATTTAATTTTTAAAGTTCGATTTTACAAATTATAATTTTGTTCATTGTTTCTCACTACCCGTTCTGTCTATACGTATATAGATTAATTAATCTAGTGTAGTAGGGATAAGAAAGAACGAATTTAGAGGAAATGTACTCATAATTTCATGAAGGGAGAGCGAGAAACCATCGGCGCAGGTAGATTGTGAATCATTCCTAGAAAGGTTGATAAACTGGGAAACATTTAAGGTACGATTTTGAGATTATGGTTGTAGTTTTGACCGAAGCAAATGTCTTTCACCAAGGTGCTGATTAATTTAATTTTCGCCAGAAACTCTGATGACCGTTTACGGTTTTAACGGTTTGCAAATAAGTAAAATAGCTCGTTGCTGTTTGTTTCTATTGCCCCCTACGTAAATATATTTACACACTTCATGCCTATTTATGCTACAAACGGCATCCTCTAATCCCACAGGCCTATACGAATTTTATACAATGGGCTGTATTCCAGATCTTAAAAGGATTGCCACCCGCTTCGGTGGTTGAATGGTATAAGGTGTCACTCTTGAAATAGACAGGACTGCCTATGACGGGAGATAGGGGTTTTAATACAGGTCCGGATGTACTGAGGGTGTTTTTCCTAAATGGTTTTCCACGTTCTCTTCGCGCAAATGCGAACACACTTCCTCTAAATTCAACCTTCCCTATCTCCAAATACTAGCTTAGTTAGAACATTGCCCGAACGGGTAGTAAGACTAGGTTTAAAATAAAAAAGTCCATGAACAGCAAATAATACACACATGTGAAAAAGACAGCATTGTCAAGCGGTCACTAGATTTATCATACAGCTGTCAAAATTGACACTATTTATAAAATGTAACAGCCCAAGAACTAATAAAATACATAAATTAATTTTTTAAATGTCAAGTAAGATTCTTTCAATAGCAATCTAACTATAAACGAGAAATACTAGGTCACAAAACTCGTTCCAAAATATTCCGTTTGGTATGCTGGCATCAAATCTTCAAATATGCGCGCGCTTATGACTCTGAAGAAGCTCAGCCTAAGTGGATCATTGGGTAAAGCGTCTTTAATTTTTGAACTTAGGTTCTCGGGTTTGATTCCCGATATGGTAAAAAAAAATGTATCATTGGGGAAATTGTGCCTTCCCCTTTTCATAGCACTTGAAGAATTGACGGCTGTTGGACTGGACGCTGTGTTTGTTTTAGAATTAAGTTAAGGTTGTAAGAATTTTATTTTTATAATTATTTAGTTTAGTAAGTGCACGTGAGATACCCAAGATTTAAAAAAAAAATCTGAAGTGGCTTTTGGCCCGTATCGCCGTTTAAGTTTGTTCATCCTTGCGGTACAATATGAGAAGTTTACCCGGTTTCTGCAGAGTTCGTGTTCCAGGCTATTATTCATTCTGACGATGCTATGTATTGTGGAGAGGGGGGATATTGTAAAAAGCGGGAGAGGGAACTAAATGGATGCGTCGCACCTTTTATTGGAGGCGAGAGTTCAATGGCTCACACAAGACTCTTCCTCATGTTGGAACGAACTAAACAATTATTACATGTAGCACCGCTGTGCAGAGGCCAAGCAACATGAAAGGACCTTGAAGGCCTTTGGACCATCAAATGGAATGCTAAGATCGCATAAACATGTTCACTTTTAATGTACTCTCTGTTTATTCTCATATGAGGAAGGCATACCTTGATTGATTACACCAGGGCGATATCTTGCAAGCTACACCAAAGACGGATCAAAAAAAGAGAACATTCCGATTCTTATTTAAAAATAAATATATTTAATTCTTATATAATTATATTTTTATAAATTCTCTACTAGATAAACCTAATATTTACTATATTTTATTTTAGACAATGAAACTGTAATACTTTATTGGCGCTTCAACATTTATCTTTTGCTTATGTCGACAAAACTACGAAATATTTATACAACTGCACTCGTGGTCGAGTAGTCTTAGGAGTCAGATTTGCACTCCGCTTGGTATTTATTTATGAGGCTGGGGATCGAATCTTGCCCGGGTGAACTGGAGATGTATTCTCCTTCGAGTAATATACCACTGCAGGTTTTTTCATCTTTTCTACACTCAAATTAGGTAAATTTTTTCCTAATCTACCGCCACTCATCTTTTATTCCTTAGATTTTGTCCTTAATAATCCTTTTTCATTAGACGTAAGCCATATAAAGTCCAATTTTAATAGGAAGATCCTTTGATAAAATGCAATTTTTTTGTGGTCAACTTTGATAACATTATACTTTTTATTTTAATGTTGTTTTATAGCAATTAATAGTATCTATCAAAATTAAACAGTGCAATTAACATGACTTGACGTATAAATACGTGAAAGTATATCTAGTTAGTCTCATAGTAGTCAAACAAGTGTCTTCTTATGAAAATTATATTGCAACGTGCATAACTTAACCTCACGTTCGTGTGTTAAAGTAATCATACGGTTCAGAAAGTGCACGTTAAATACCGTGATTAATTAAGTCAAGGCATTTACTTTTGAGGTAATAAGATCAAAACCCACAAACAAAATAATATGTGATGATTTTTTTTAGGCGCCATATAGTATTGAACCATTTTACCTTCACACAACATTTGGTTGGTTTTATTATCGCCGACTCAAGAGTCTGAGAGTGGAATTAATGCTTCGAGCCTGGATTATACAGTGCCAGCAAACCACCCATGACAGTGACTTATCCACGTGTCTACACGTGTCATTGCTGACATTATCATGCATCCTTGAGCATTATTTCCACAACTCTAGCAGTGATGTTCAACAGGCGACCGACTAGGAACACCAACCAAACACACAAAATATACCTTCACGCTATAACCTATTTAAAACTAAATATATTTCCGTTGACAATCATTTGCAGACAAACTAACCACGGCCAGTTTGATAGTATCTTGGTGAGTATAAATTGTTGCGTGAAGCACTTTTGTCAGGAACTTGATGGTAAAAAAAACTGGATGAGCGACAAAGTGATGAAAAATAAAAATATAAAAACTATAAACGTCAAGATAAATCTGAGATATTTATTAGTTGCATAATTAGAGCATTCCTAAGGGCACCGTCTAATTGAAGGAAAATATCTTCACATTGCATTTTTAAACATCTATTATATATAGAATTTCTGAAGTATTAAAAACCATTAATCACTCCTTAGTTTTCTTAAAAATATATGTTGTAGCTCTTTTAAAATAACTTTATATGTTTGAGTACGGCTAGAGATATGTTAATGATTATTTGCTTTGATCTCAGAACTGTGAAATTTTGTGTGAAACTTAGCTTCTTTCACATTATTAAACATTGTTTTTGATAACATAAGGACGTACTGCTTACGTTACCCCTCCATTTTTACCTAAGCCTTATTTCGAAATAACAAACCACTTCTTTTACAACGCGGGATTTGTAAATGCTTGCAACGCGTCTCTACGCGCTGAATAGCAGTCTCGCACCTATCATAATTTTGACTACTGCTTAGTTATGATACGTATCAACATAACTCTCCATTATTGTGAAACCTACAGAGAGTTGCACGGATTAAAATTTAATCAATCACGTTTCACACACACAAAAACTCCACCGCGTCCTGGCTACACTTATTTTAACTACGCTAATGAAACACGGAGGAGGGAGAATGTAATCTTATTGCTCTCGGAGTTTACATTTAGAAAGTAATTTTTGTAGTGTTACGGTTCGGGGTTCATGCCCCACGCAGGGCAACACTTTTGGTAATGTTACTCTCGCGTTGCATGTACCGGCATGTTGCTCTAGTTCACTATTCACAAGCTTAGATATTATACCGATTAGTTTATGAAATTATCACTTTATAATTAAAATTACTTATATAAATTTAATGAAGTGTTTATTCAGCATTATTGCTGTAATGAATAGGGTGAATATGTTAGCCGATATCACACTCGCTGCTATTACACTTCTTAGGGAACTGGGAGGATTAAGATGTGGTTAGATCAAGATTGATCCAATATAGTGCCCAACTCAGAATAATTATGGTCCTGACCCCGATTTGGTGATTTATAAAAATATAAGTTTTCTCTCGACGAACTGCTCGGTGACTTTTACGCGAGTGTTCTCATCTCAGTATTCCAACAGGGTTGTTTACGAAAGTTTTTGCTTCTAGAATGTTCGAACAACGTGATGCAATCATCCCTTGTCCTCCCCCGCCCCCCTTGTCCTTCTTGTTTGGGTGACCTAGAGAGAGAGATAGAAGAATGTTACACCACGTAAGTACTTAGTGAGAAATATAATGTACATTTAATACATTTTAAATATTATTACGTAGAACTAGATCTGATTATCTCTATTAATTTATCCAAAAGGAGTGTGTAAAATAGAATTGTTACACGATATAGATTAGAGAAATGTATCTGCGTTTGCGCAGGAGAGTGAGGTAACATTTAGGAACAACACATTCAGTACATCCTGCTGAAATTAGTACTCCGACCTCTCCTCACGAGTAAACTAGGATGTAAGAAACTAACAATTGTGTTCGCGTGCCCACCTTTACCTTATCAATTTAATCGTTTTAAATATGGAGACCGTTCTCGTCGGGTCTTATTCCTCCCTGATCCACTCAGTAAGGTCTTAGTTCGCTCCAATGTTCTACAATCCAATTTGCACGTTAAGGATTTTTGATAAAACACTATTTTTTTTTCTGTCAATACTGATAACATTTTACAATATTTTTAGTTAAATTTTACAAATGGTGCTATTGGTAATATCTCTCAAAAGTGATACCCACACGTAACACAACTTGACGTATGATTACGTGAAATTATATCTAGTAACTTTTCTGCCCTTTCTATCAAAATTAGACTGTATCAAACTCTTGGACCAAAAATTCCCTGAAATCAAATTCTTAGAACTCCGCTTTGAAGTCGCTTCACTTCTTGGAGGAAAAATAACAAAAAAGACCACTCCTAAGGTACCCAGATGAAATTGAATCTAACTCTATTGAATAAGGTCCATAGAAACTCTACACTATGGTTATATCCCTTCAGGATGATCTCTTATGTTCTAAGTATTGAACATATCAGATTAATTAACTATGCGATGATGATATTGATGTTGGAATTAACGTACACTCAGTTTACTCTGAAAGGTGGAAAGTTTTTAATGACGGGTACCGCTATGGTTCAGCTTATTATACCATAACTACGGTAGGAGAGGAGAGGTGGTGACAATAGGTTCTTTATAGCAAACATTGGCTGAAAGTGACTAATGTCACCCTATTTGAAAATAATTATCAATAACTTAGTATTACTAAGCTGATAATAACAATTTCCGCGTAGGTTGACAGTAGCACTTTCAGCCAATGTTTGCAATAAAGAACCTATTGTCACCACCTCTCCTACCGTAGTTGGGGTATAGGGTCATACTGTAATCGGTCAAGGTAAAAACTTAAAAAAAAAACTTCAGGGTAAATGGAGTGTTTTTAAAAAATGGGAGGCTTTACCACACATGAAGTTGTGTAAGTTTTCAGTCCATTATATTCCGCCTGCCTACTTCACGGTGTGAACTTTCACTTAAAGCCTATTGGAAGTGAAACACAACCTTGAACCCGTGTTTTGTTAGCTAGTCAGTATATAGTCAAATTTTCATAGGAAGAACCTTCCTTATCTGACAGCTAGAATAGTTATTTACTAGAATAACTGTCACCTATTCATACGTCAAGTAGTGTGTACTTTTGATGGATATTATCAATTCCTATAAAAAAATACCAATAAAATGCTATAAACTATGCCGCCAAAAAATAGTTTTTTTTCTCTATCTAGAAATCCCCTTCTATGAAAATTTGACTGTACTTCTCATCGTCTGCACAACGCTTTCCCCATTTTGAATATCGTTAGATATATACCTACTTTGTAATTATCTGTTACACATCTTGCAATAAATAATCTGTGTCTTGGGCGCGCTTAACAGTGTTCTCAGTTCACTGCAGATAGTTTTTCTTAGGAGGGGGAGGGGGGGGGGGTGGTGGGGAAGAGAGTGCACGTTGTTATTACTGTGGAACGCACCAGATCGTGGGTCCTGCCCAAGATAGAAGCGTGCGATACAGAAAAGTCGAGAGAGAACTGTTGATAGTGATCTCGCAGCAAGCGTGTTCATTACATCTCGAAAATTAAGATCGACCTCGGTATCCATGTAACTAAAACAACACAACAACGAGACTATTAACGCATTTCCACGGCAATACCGGGTCCCATGCAGAGTTAAACACTGCTTGATAAATGATGTGGGGGGGCCGACCTGACTGGTGAATCCTACACGGTTCCAATGGTTCGTTTCAAACGCACCTTTTGGTTTCACGCGTATTTAGAACACCGTGTGCCACGGAGGGTCTACAAATTCGCCGCCGAAGTTAAGGGGAGATAAAGAGAGAAACATAAATATATACTTTAAAATCCATAATCAACACTATTATTTTAAAATAACACAATAATTCGAATTTTAACTTTTGAACTTATAAAAACAATCTTATTACTATTTTTTTTTTATTATAAAATCTTTCCTTAAAAAAAACTTATGGTGTGTCTTGACAATTTTAGCACCTGGTTTTAGTGTGCCGTGAGTTGAAAAAGGTTAAGATTTAGAAGTTTCACCTACCTTTTTTTAAACGCATACATTTTAACACGTGGGATATAATTAATGGTTTGATTTAAGGGATAGGAATGAATAGGGCAGCGTAGAGAAAGTGCACCAGAACTAGCGTAGAAAGAGAATGGTATAGCTCATACGTCGAAAACCACTTCCCAGAGCCTCCGGTTTGATTACGGACACTGACTTCTCAGTATTATTATTATTATTATTATTATTATTATTATTATTATTAGCACCCCGTCATACCACCCGTTCGGATTATACGCACTTACGCTAATGTGTAATGGTAGGATGATTCTGAGATGAAATGAAGGACCTACAGCTTAACGTGAGATCCGAACCACGGTGGAGGCCTGGCATTCCTCACATTCACAAGTTGTGAATAATACACGTCTTGTCAGAGGTGAAGGAAGGGTTTGACAATCAAATAAATCTGTGCCGAGACTGAGGATTGAACCCTGGACCCCCAGCACAGAAGTCTGACACCTTACCCCTAGACCACCAGGACAGCGACCTCTAGTAAACGTTGAATAAGTGCAATGCGAGAATAATTAATAATAATACCTTTGACGGTGCGGCCATTTGTGCGATTTAGACAGAACTGATTTAAAATGCTTTCTCCAGCGCATTGCCGTTACTTTGTGCTGAATAAATGAACTTTTGAAGGCATTTTAGGGAATCCTACGCTCCTGGAAAACCAGGAAAAAATAAGGTGGTTATTTTTTGTGCACGAAAAATATTGGGAAAACGCAAGGAATTTCACACACAAACTAAAGACCACTGATATTTTGAGAATTTGAGACATTTAACTGCAGGTTTTGTCTAGTAATGCGCTATTTTGAAAGAAAGGCAAACTGAAGAACTGAGTTTGCTTATTCGAGCGAATGTCTTACATGCTACACCCCTCCTGAAACATTGGGTTGCGTAGCGATTATATCTCCCCATCAAGGTCAAATCATCCTGTTATAAACTTTGATTTGTGCATTGTGTCTCACTACCCGTTTGGGTTATACGCTTATGTATTAATTACGCTAGTGGGTTTAGAGGTTGTAGAGGTTATATTTATATAAAGTGTACCCGCACTTGCGTGGAGGGAGAGTGGAAACACTTTTTGTAAAATCCACCCTCAGTACACCTAACCGAGATTCGAACCTGGATTTCCTTGTCATCGGCAGTCTAGTTTACTGCGAGAGTAGCGCCTTAGATCATGGACTAACAACAGCAAACTACAATACAAAAAAAACACCACATTTTGGGAAGAGAGATCTTCGGCATTATCAGAAGCAGGTGACAAATCAGTATTGGAAAAACTCACTTAGGGCGTGCTTAAGCATATGATTTTTGTTTTCACATTTATTATTATTATTATTATATTTTATTTTATTAATCCTTATAATTTTTATTTTCTAGTAACAATAAATACAACTCTAAAATTATAATATGATTTTTATCATACATATATTAAATTACTACTACTACTACTACTACTACTAATAATAATAATAATAATACAATAACCATAATATTGTAAATTAAGGCTTAGTTATGTGTCCAGCACGAAGTCGCAGAAAATAATAATGAGGCTATCAGAGTGCGACTTCAAAAATATTTCATTACTAAGACAAAATACATAAATTATCACCAAATAATGGCTTCTTTCTAAACCATTCCGCTACCGGGGTGTTTGTAATTACAGGAGTAACTGTCTCAAGTAATAAGGTATTGATATCCAAAAGGACATATCGATAATAGTAAAGTATCGATACTTAGTTTTTCGAACCCTCCGCGTGTTGCTTGCTTCTTGACTTGGCGAAGGAGGCGTCCAATATTTTAACGAGAAAGTTAGGACCTGATCAAGGACATTGCTTGTTTCTTAGATACTTTGGGAATATCAACATTTTCTTTCACATGCTTTCCCTACGTCTGAGAAATGCAAAATTAAAAATTATTCAAGAAAAATCCACCCTCAACAACCTAAGCGAGATTAAAATATCGACCTTTTGACCATCGACTAACCAGATTAGATTGACACAATAGTCCGTGTCCGATTCTATTTATTTTAAATCGGTCGAGATTGACATGACAGCATGGGAACATATGGTTCGACGTATGGAGGCTGTCATATAAGATCGACTGTAGGTGCCAAATTGGGGGGAGGGGGGGGGGCGTCCACGACAGCCGCTCACCCTGTCTAATAAGAAACCTGACTCTGACCGGACACTAGGCGCGACACCTGAAAGTAGCGGGACAGACGTCCGTGAAGTTGGCCCCCCCACTTTTAAAAATCCAATTTTTTATTATTGCAATCGTTTGTTCTTCGTTTGTTCCGGATTGTTCCGCAAAAATTTTCGTTTGTTCCGTTTTGATAGGCCCACAAATGATATGTTTACATTGGGGGGGCCAACTTCACGGTAGCCCCCCCACTTGTAAAAATTCAAGTTTTTATGATCGCAATCGTTTGTTCTTCGTTTGTTCCGGATTGTTCCGCAAAAA
>CABFVZ010001589.1:57403-94915 GCA_902151445.1 Timema monikensis | reverse complement strand
AAGTGGGGGGGCTACCGTGAAGTTGGCCCCCCCAATGTAAACATATCATTTGTGGGCCTATCAAAACGGAACAAACGAAAATTTTTGCGGAACAATCCGGAACAAACGAAGAACAAACGATTGCAATAATAAAAAATTGAATTTTTAAAAGTGGGGGGGCCAACTTCACGGACGTGCGGGACAGATGATTGACGAGAAAGACGCTGCTGACCACCCGGGAGGGAGTGATCGGACACCACCCACCCCGCTACATTCCCGAGTTGGACCGACAGGTGATGGTCGACAAGGAACAAACACCAAGTGGTTTAGGAGGGGACCTAGCCAATCTCCGCCAGCGATCATCATCAGTCTTCTTGACACTATCTCCTGACTCTCTGTGTCACTCCTTTTTTGAAAATATCTCATCTCTAAGGGTTTGAATGTACCAGGCGAGCTAACTATTGGCGCTGTAACGACCATACAAAATGTTGCATAGTCCAAGACGCGCTCTTTATCAGATCTTCTTTTAGCGACCCGCCTCGATGGCGTAGTTGGTTAACGCGCTAGACATGTTGAGCTCGACTGCTGAGGACGGGGAGATCGAGGTTCGAATCTCGGTTGGGTGAACTGGGGGGGGGGGGTTCCTAAATGGTTTTCCACTCTCCCTCCACGCAAATGCGGGTTCACTTCCTCTAATTTGACCTTCCCAATTCCTAATCCATTAGCGTAACTAGTACTTAAAGCGTAGAAACCGAACGGGTAGTAATACGCGGTGCTAATATTATTATTATTACTTTTAGCGGTCATTTTCCTCCAAAAGTGAACGTACAGTACAATTTTCATAGGAAGGAACCTATCCGTCAGTTAAAAAAAAGCTACTAGATTTATTTTCACGTATTCATGTCAATGTCAATGCTACATCGAGTCATGTGATATGAAGCTGTCGCTTTTGATGTATTTTATCAACACTAATAATAAAGTAAAATTGTATTCATGTTACCGCAGCAAATATATTAGAATTTATTAAAAGGTCTTCCCTATGACTGCACAGATGCAAAAGACCGCTTGGAAGAAAAATTACAAAATGTAAAAGGCTGAAGAGAAAAATTTGAATCCATATTTTTGAGAAAAATATTAACTTATAGGAAATATAAAATATAACCGATTTTGACAAACGACCACTCATTTTAACGGTTAGGAGTCGAGGATGTCGGGGTAAAATGTAGTTTTCCACGAAAACACGATTTTCACAGAGAATTTTCAGTTTTTCATTATTTTTTTTAGTTACCTTGGAAACCGTTATACGCTGCATGGGTGTAAATCTCTAAATAAAATTCTCTTTGGTTAAAAAATAATAACTCAATCTTTATTTGTTGGTCCAAACAAATCACAATTTTCTCTTTGGATGAATATTTCTCTTTGGATGCTGGTCATAACACATAATTGAGATGCCTAAACTGGGGAAACATTTTTTTAATGTTGTTACCGTTAATTCGCATTTATATCAATAATATTGAACATAACTCTAAAATTAAACGGTTAAGTTGTTAAGTTCGTGAAAAATAATATACGTTTTGCTTCGCGCATGATATGATGTTTAAATAGGTTTTCTTATGTATTATAAGCTCAAAAACTATAAAATGATCTTGAATAACGTTAGAAAAATATAGCCATTTTAACTATAAAATTATGAGTTTTGGTGTTAATTTTTTTCAAATAATGGGTTTTTTGATGTTCATTTTATTCAAATACTGGATTTTGATTATCATTTTAGTAAGTTAGTAACACAATACAAATGTTAAGTTACGTTTTCATTTCACCGCTTTTTTTTTTAGGATATATATTTAAAAGTAATGTTTTGTGTACCGCGTCTATCTTTTCACATTATTACAAAATACAGTCATTTCAGTTATATTTCCATGATGATACTTAATTTTGAGGGAATGATGTTTCAAAGTACCGTAATGTTTGAGTTCCACATCTATATTTTCGCAGTTCTCTCTCTCTTTCAAACTCTCTCAATCTCTCACACACACTCTCACACTATCGCCCCTCACACACACACACTCACTCTATAAAAACTCTTTCTAAAATAATATTTTCTCATTCTCTCTCTCATATGTTATCCCTCTCTCTCACACACTCCCTACCCTCACATACACTCTTTATCACACAATTTCTCTCACATTATCTTTATTATACTCTCTCTCTTAAGCTTTCTCTCAAACTCTCTCTCACAAACGACCTCTTTCTCAAACTCCCTCTATCTCAAACTCTCTCTATCTCTATCTTAATCTCACTCTCTTTATCTCAAACCCACTCTCTTTCTCTCAAACTTGCTTTCTTTATTTCTCTCTCTCTCTAAACTAATCTCCCCCTCTCTAACTTCCTCTATCAAACTCTTACACGCCCTCACATTTTCTTTCTTTTTCACACTATATCTGTCCCAAAATTTTACACTCTCTCTTTCACACACACACTCATACATTTTATCACACATTCTCCCTAACATATTTTCTTTCTCTATTCCACACACTCACACACTTTCCCTCACACACTCTCCCTCCTCATACACTCTCTTTCTCTTTTAACAGTATTTTTATCTCTAACACATACACATTAGAGATGGGTGATATATCACTGACTGTGATTTTTTCACCGATACCATTTGATCACCGATACTCCCAGTGACTCGATCTCAAAAGTATCGGTGATTGAGATATCAGTGATCGCAAATACTCCATACTCGCATCAGATGGCAACAGTTACTCGAGCCACGGAGCTAGTATTGCTTCCTCAAGACACTCGAGTAAATACTCGCTTCGCGGCCCTTGTTATTCTTCTATTTTTTATTTTCTACCAGATAATTGAGAATCGACCTTATTGACTGGCATGTTTTACGTGCTATTTCTATTTAAAACACTTGATTTCGTAGAGCTCATTTTTCAAAAACAGTATGTTTTGCTTTCTTTTCTTATCAACTGTATGAAACTTCTTAAAACGCATACTTTTGTATTGACTGTACATTAGTCAAGCAACATGAAACCCAGATTAAGCCTTGAAAGATTAAGTAGCTGTATGTGATTGTCAATGTCAGTGCCGACAGGAAGAGCTTATGTTAGGCCTTTAAGTATCGAATTCCATTGCAAGCCGCCAAACACCCGAGTAATTAGTTTTCTTTCCAACTGATACTCATGGGAGTATTCGAGTAAATACTAAATATCCAATACTCAATACTCATAAATACTCCATACTCCATACTAGATACTCGATACTCGGACAGCAGCTAAATACTAGCCTTCACCGTGGTTGGAAAGTGAAAAAATATAGGTCCATCAAAACACTGTGAACACAGGTCACAGTGAAAAATCACTGGTATAAATCACCGATATATGAAAATCACAGTCACTGTATACACTGATATCGTAAAATCACGGTTTCGCCCATCTCTAATACACATACTCTCACTATCACTCGCTCACACTCACTCGATCTCTCTCAATTGCTCTTTCTCAGTCTTACACTCACTTTATCACTCACACTCCCATTTTCATTATCAAATGTTATCACTCTTTCTATCATATTTCTTAATATATATTATTTGATAGGCCCGTATTCAGTAATAGAAATTACAAGGTAATGACTGAACAGATTTTGACAAAAGAACACTCATTTTAAATATTAGGGAATCAGAATGCCGGTAAAATAAAGTTGCCTAAAACTAAAACCCAATTTTTCCTGCGAATTTTCTATCTTTTCCTTCTGTGTGGGCAGTGGTTCATCTGTACAATCATTCTTTATTTACATCACCATGAAAACTATGATTTGTGTATAGCTGTTTATTGGTATATAAAATATTTGTTTTTCTTTAAAAATAACATCAGTTCAATCTTTACGTGAGTAGTTTGGTGCAACGAATATATAGAGATCTGGGAGAGGGTTCATTTTAAAGTTCTAATAAGGGCGTGAAGGTGGAAAATATACGTTTTTATTCAAATTAAACACCCAAAACTAAATATCTAAGTAAAGTTGATATCCTTTTATGAGTAAACCTTTAACTAAAAAGTGAATGAGGGCTTATTATATAGATCCTTTCCCAATAAAAAGTTTAAAATGTATTTTAGTGAAATAATCTGCAGTCATCGCTGCAACAACCCACTAATATCCATACATTAAGTTAAGGGTTGAACTAATGGTTGGAGGTCTGATTGTTAAGGTTAGAATATAGGGGACGCTAGAAAAGGTAATCGATTTGCAGTTTTTATATCAAAACTTTTTTGGTCAAAATAGATAAAATAAAGTTTTCGAGTAGAAACAATAAGTTTGGTTTCCTTCACATGGTATCGCAATGCTCATGACATATATTCAACAACTGTTGATATCACCATGTGAAGAATGTTAGACTATGTTTCTACTGAAGCAATACATTATTTATTTTGACAAATAAAAGTGTTGCTATTAAAACTGCAAAAACACTTTACTTTTCTTGCGTTCCCTTATCTTCCACATTAATTTTGTCCTAAAATGATGTTGGTGCTAAAGCACCAATAAAAGCACGATTTGTCTAAAACAAATTCTAATTAAAAATTTGAACTGATATATTTCTCTCTCTCTCTTTATATATATATATATATATATATATATAGGAAGGGCTAGGGGGAAAGAGTAATTTTATTGAATTTCAAATCAATGAAAATAAACAAATAGGAATCGAACCATGTACATAAAAAATAATTTTCTATTTTTTTAAAATATAAAATTGCATCTATATGTTTTATCATTTTCTAGACATATTACAAAATGCGTTTGATTTTTTTTTATTATCTAACGGAATTATTTGTAAATGGCCTATTCTGACAATTGCCTAGGTATATATTAGATTAAAATTAATGCAAAATAATTGCTTCGATAATATTGCATACCGATTTATTGACAATTTTCACGTGTTTACATAAAATTATTAAATAAGCGCGGCCACTGAACGAATTATTTATAACTTTTGGAAGTATTTTAAAATCTCAACTATTACATTCCGCGCGTCGCGAAAATCATGTTTAGTGATAATATTTTTGGGGTTTGTATTTTATTTTGAAGTGTTGGTGCCAGGTGTTATTAACCATTTCGTGATCACGTTAGCTTTATGCTCATCATATGCTCATCAAATGATGGAGGAAGGTGTTCGAGGCCTTTTCGGGTCATGAACTCCGGCTAAGGGCATCGCGATGGACATTAATGCGTTCATTGACCTTTAGCTGGCCTTATTAAGTGATTGTATATATTACGCATAGAACATACCGAGAAAAATGAAAAAAACAAGTGATCCATAAAGTACCAAACATGCCAATAAAAATGGGTGCTAAACGTTCTGTAACTTAACATAAAATTCAAATTTAAATCAGCCTTATATTATATTATTCTTGACGATCCAGAAGTGAGCTATTAGGATTAGTATTAGTATTGGTACTGATAGTAATAGGAATAATAATACTAATCGTTTTAACAGTATTAATAGGACTAACAACAGACGATCTCTATGATTTTGTAATACTCAACTACACAATTTGTTTGATACTATCATCTAGTTATAAAATAATACTTTAGTCTAGGTGTAACAATAATCTTCAAATAAAAATACCCATTGTGTCAGATTAACAACTTATTTATATAGTAAACAGTTTATTTTATGAAAGAGTCTATCATTAGTTATGTAATTTATATATATTTGTACTTTGTTTATCTACAGTTTTACGCCTTCAGCTCTATATTATATACAGTAGCCCCATGACTTCTTTGGTGCTGACTGACAGCTCACTGCTGACAGCTAAAAGCTTTTAAAAGCTACCAGACCAAATTATGTAGCCCTACGCCGAACCATTAATCTGCAAAAACATGTGTTTAGCAGCTGTCACCTCTGACAGTCAAAATTTAGGTATATACCTAAATGTTGACTGTCAGAAGTCAGCTGTGAGCTGTCAGTCAGCACCAAAGAAGCCATGAGGCTACTGTACACACATTAACCAGATTTTCTATAATGCCTGTAGAATAGTAATGATAATGAATATCTCTAAGCTTGAAATTAAAATGTAAATTGTATTCATTATTCTATAACAATAAACTCTCCCTTGTATAAGTACAATTTTACTAGCATTATCAAATGGACGCTGTTTCCCTCCCTTTCCAACGAGATTAAAAATGTATTATGTTGGTATTTTCAACACAAACTATCTATTTACATTTTTTTAATAAAAAAATATCTAAGGGTAGTAGGTATCACTGGGTGTTCTCGTGATTCTCCCCTGGAACCAACCCCCCTTCTTTAGGGTCTTCTAATGTGATGTCGTAATGAGTCGGTCTGATATTTTCCTCTGGTATCATGTGTTTCCGTAGACTCACGCACCCTTATTCACCCCTCCTCACCCCTAGTTAGAAATAACAAACAAGGTCGTCTCGTCTGTGTCGCCTCGAAAACAAACTAGCATCATTTTAACAAGCAGAACAGCTTCCGGAATTTGTGCGTCGTAAAAAAAGAGGGGGGAAGGGGGCAGACACACGTTTTACGACGTCTCTTCTCACATGTCGCTTATATGCAAGAGTGTAGGGGCTTCATTAATTTGTTTACGGAAATTGGATAATGGTTTCCTTTAGGGAACTTACCACGCTATCAAGCGCATGCACGGTATCAAAGGTTCGGGTTCTATTTCTGGGTCAACAAGGACACACTGTCTTGAGGTAGCTTTCATCACACCCATATATTTCCCTCCTACCTTTTTTTTTTGTCAGGCCATCTCTTCAAGGACTCTTAATTTCTCAACGTTTTGTTTCGAATGAAAGGTACTCGAACCCCTCAGTTTGACGTACATCCCGACTAGGCAATAAAACGCAATGCACATATAAAAAAAACCTATAATTCTGTTTATAAAATGAAGAGCTCTATTTTTTTTCAAAGCATAATTTTTTTAAATGTTATTATCAGGCTTAATGGCACTAACATATTGTATTGACTTGAGGTGACAAAGTTTTGTGTGTTTAGTAACACTCCTATTCATAACTTTTTGATGATCCTACCTGTGAAGAATTGTTGAGATCACTTGTCGCCTAGTACCCCTTAAGATAAGTGTTGTCTAACAATAAAAACGTTGGTATTTCACTCGATTTCAAGCATTCACACGACAGCAAAATGATTGCATTAATACCAAATATAATATTCGAACACCTTAGGTAAATCGTTAACATGCCTACGCCTACTTTCTTATTTCAAGGTGCTACGTTCTATTTACGACATGGGTGAAAATGTAGCTCTACAATTTGGTTTGTTTGCTCTCTCCTAGTGTTAATTTGGGGCTTGGGGCTTTGTTGTTGTGTTTTTCTAAAATGTACTTGTAATCGAGTTTCTATTGGATAGCCACTACCTAAACATCTAGCTAATTTTCAAGAATTGCGACACACTTATCAGTTATAATTACAGCAAATATTAAAGTTAGGAAATAGAACAAAAACCTTTATCGACTAGTACGCCCTCCATTACCTCAGTTCCCACTAGGAATCTAACCAGAAGTTTGACATTTAAATTTTTAGTCTTTTCACGAAGGAATATGAAATATATTAATGAGATAAAGGGTCATTGGAAAATATACCCTATTAATATTTTTATCTTGACGGTTATTCCTCCTACGTTACATCATCATTATAAATTCTAGTCACTGGCGTTTGCTGTCTCCAAACAGTGAAATAAGTCGACAATGACCGCGCTAATGCAGACGAATGGCTTAGTGCGCCAATAACCTCGCAATAACACGAACCTCTGCCTTCATTTCCATACCGGGACAATTCACTTCATCACTTACCCGACAAATAAAACGACTTGCTTGCATTCACGCGCCTTATACCACCAGAAACAACATTAAGTTGTCCCTCCCCTTTGTTTTTTCATAAAATATGTTAGTAATAAAAAATGAGTGTGTACCAGAACCGTGGTCTTATAAAACTTCGATTTGTCTCAATAAAATTTGAGTACATTTTGTTCACTACACGAGAAAGTTTCGACTTATTTCGTTAAGTAGAAATTAAGACAACTAAACGTATAACTAAAAGCTAATGATTTTAAAAGAAAGAGTCTTATGCTGTATATTTTAAATGAAGTATGTTTACGGTTCTTCGAGTGTGAATTTGCATACTCGCCCAAAATACAAATGTTTGCGAGTTTGAAAGATAAGTTAAATCTCACCAAACCCTCATGTGTTGTCATGAGAAGTAATGTGCTCTGTCACAGACGGGAGACACTGAACTAATATGAGGGGAACATACATAATCAAGTGTGTTGTCAAATATCTAATAAATAAAGCCTATTAGTCTAGATTTGTTTTTACTTCCATTGTATTTGTGAATAGGGTGATATACTTGGGGGTTGATTTTTCCTGTCTTATAAAATATACATTTTTGATATTGGTCAAAGCTGTGGATTTCTTTTTATATTTAATACTTTTAACACTGAATAAATTGGCATATTTCATTTCCAAGGTTTCTTTCGCCGACAACGACGGTTTGAGGTTGAGTTTTTGTGTTTATCCAAACATTATTTAGGGGCTATTTTGATCATAATCAGCTATTGCTTAAACATCTAGTTATTTTTAAAACAGCATAACTTTCCAGATAACACGTCCGACATTATCTCAATTATCATTCACTATCGAACCATAAAGTTTGACATCTAAACTAATATTATTTTCATTAGATTGACACACGTAAATGATTATAAAACTTTTATTAATATAAGCTTGATTTGTATTTAAATTACCAGTACGCCGGTTAATTATACCTGGATTTTTTACGCATGAACATTTGTAGCACCTTAAAGAAAATAAAACCCCCTTTTTATGCTTAGCATTGATAACATTTTACTGTTTTATTAGTGTTATTCTATATGTACTGCTATCAAAAGTGACAGCTCCAGATTAAACTACTTGACGTATGGTTAAGTGAAAGTAGATCTAGTAACGTCCGTCATATATATGCCCATTCGTAAGATCATTATTAATTGGTGGTGACCTGGTGGTCTAGGGGTAAGGTGTCAGACTTCTGTGCTGGCGGCCGGGGTTCAATCCTCGGTCCCGGCACAGATTTATCTGATTACCAAACCCTTCCTTCACCTCTGACAAGACATCTTGTGAATGTGGGGAATGCCAGGCCTCCACCGTGGTTCGGATTCCACGTTAAACTGTAGGTCCTTCATTTCATCTCACAATCACCCTACCATTACACATTAGCGTAAGTGCGTATAACCCGATTGGGTAGTAAGACGCGGTGCTAATAATAATAATAATAAAATATAAGTAAGTCTCTAAAAGTTTATGTTGTTTTTCCTTAAACCTCTTAGGACAAATGTTTATACAACAATGATCTATATCCATTTTAGACTCAATAGTCAATATTTACATTTTTTATTGGTCAAAATTTATAAATGAGGAATTTAATAACAATGCGATGGCATGAAGATTTGCAACACCTAATAAAATTATGAAAATTTTAACCGGAAGTTGAGATTTTAATACGAACTGTTGACCCTTGTTGATCTTTTTTATCGGTCCAAACATACAAATGAGGACATTAATTCTTTAAAAACAAAATTTTAAAATTTAAAACCGGGACTAAAAAAAGAGTTTTACATAAGTATAGTGCAATTTATGCTTGGGTTTCTAGTGTATATTATTACGTTTCACATATATTAGGAGTTTTGAGTAAATGTATCTATTTTCAAACAATAGAGCGAGAAAGTACTTGCCGAGTTCCGTACCATTTATTTTATTTTAATAAAACTCAAACTCTAGGGCTATTAAGGAAAAAGAGCCCTGTTGGAATCTTTCGACTTTGTTTTGGTGTGAAATATAATTTGAAATAACGTATCGTAGAGTTTAATACCTTTTTCAAGCTGAACGTTTGCGCAGCAATCTATCGCTTACCTTAAGGGTTCCTCACTAAACGTTTGCATTTTCCCTACGCTATACCCATATTCGTTTCCGACTGACCTCTATTTTAGGGTCCATTAGTTACGCTCATAAGTTTTTGTGTCGAATTTCAACAAGAGTGGGGATCGAGCTACATACAGTATTGTCCATTAAATTCCTCCAGTAGCCGCTCGATTCAAAGGCGACTCTCTTTATCTGACGTGAAGGATGGGTTGAGCCGTTCTGGGTTTATAATCCTTTTCCCACCTTCGTGCTGTTGCCTTATGATGCCCAGAATGTACGTGCTATCTTCTTGTTAGCCTAAGATTGAGAGTTGGTGTCGGCCTGAGCTGACACTTGTCTTTAATTCCCTTGTCTCCAATGAACAATGATCTTGTGTTAAACTCAGGGTGAGTTTGTGAGTGAAAGTTGTTGTCTTGACGACGCAAGCACACGAGATAAAAAATTGTCAACTTCCTTTTCCATCGGCTTAGTCCTCTGAAGTCTGAACCATGAACACCTTTGAATGCGATTGCGGACAAGCGTCACAATGGGATAGTTTTGCAACTTCCACATTGAATGGAAGATTTAAATTCGACCAATAATAAAATAGTTATAAATAATAGGGCATACATTTTTTTTAAACGACGTATTTCTCTTAGCCCGCCTTCATCAGTTAATTTTGTCGTTTTAGGCATGCGAAGTTTTAGTGAAGCTCTTTTTATTATCCTCCATTTGTCTATGATTCGCCGCACTGAAAAAAATCTCTTTAGTGACGATGAGGAGTGTCACATTATAAGGAAATTCACCCTATTTTCTAAGAAAGAAGATGGAAATATCTCTTTGTCGAAATCTAACTTTAACCTCCTCGGTCAAAGCCAAACACATCACCATTACAACCAGCTCTGCCGAATATATCTGAATGTTTATAGCAAATTTCGAAATACTAATATACACACATATGTAACATACATAGTTATTATATTAATAAAATCTCTTTAGGAGCCTTTGTCTAAAAATCAATATCTGTTTCTTGAACCATATCTAATATAAGTTGCTATTCATCTTAACCCGATGTTTGAGTTGATATAATTTATATCTATCCGTAGCTGGGCATGCAATCAACCCTTCAGCTGATTAGTGCTTCCTGCACAATCTGGTAGAAATTTCACTCGAGTTCGGGAAGTGTGGTGGTTCCCCGTTTCCTTTCACACTGAATTTCTATGAGCGAGCGTGAAATAGTCTACTATTTTTGCCGGGAGAGATATTTTCACAAACCTTCCAGGGTTATTTTACATGCCGCAATCGACATGAGACCGACTGATTTATTTCCCTTCCGAAGGAAAGTATTCTACGGATTTTCATCGCTCAAGAAAAATCCGTTAACCTCAGCTGGGTTTGAACGCATGGACATCGGGTCCTGAGGCGAACATTTTACCCCAAGACCACCAAAGTCGACAAGTTGATTTTATGTTTGTAATAATAGGGGACCTCACAGTGTAGTTTACATGACAATAGTTTTTTTTAAAGCTAGTCAAATCATTTATTGAAGAGTCCTTGAACGTCAAATCCAGCACTTAGAGTTTGACACCTTGTGATGTTACAACACCTACGTCCAAAGTTGTCTGGGGCCTTGAACAATCCCAAAATAATGCCACATTCCGTAGTAACTCAAAAATAAAAACTCCTTTTGGTTTTTTTGGTTTTCTTTTTTTAAACTTTCGTAGTGGTAATGTTCACGTTAAGGAGGAGTATGGTCATCCAAACAATACGACGGGAAAATAGGATTCATCCAACAATACAGTACTGTTCATCAGGATCATGCCTGACGTCTCTCAAGACTTGTGAAAGAGTAAATAATTGGATCAGAAGAATAGATGTGTTTGAATATCGTTATTTTAATGGCTAGTTTCTTCATGGTTGGATGCACAGTAAATACCTTCACAATAAGAGCCACCACAGTTTTCTAAATATGGTGGGGCCATGTTAAACTTCTCGATATTTTGTAGTTGTTCATTGATGGATTTTTTTTTGACTTTCTCATTTGTTCTATTTAGTAAACTACATTTTAAAATTAAGATGAAAAGTTTGTGATCCGCTTCCAATAAGAGTAAACTAAATATTGTGCTATATTCGTAAATATGTATGAACATTTTGGTATTTTAGAGCGAAAATTTGTGTATCTACATATTTTTATATAATATAGGGTATAAACTAGTATTTAAACTTAAGTCAATACAAAGCTTAACCTGATTTATTTTGGTCCTAAAAATAATACTAATTCCTAAAATCGAAATCTAAGGTGCCTAAGAATTGGTCAACCCTCAAAAAGTACTCACATTTTCACCAATAAAAATATAAACCCAAGTGTAGTTAACAAATTACAAGTGTAAATACGGGCTTAATTTAGTTTTGCATGGACCTACGTTATATTTGACCTTTTACCTCTGTTTTTTAGTCTTAAGATGTATTTCACAATTAGTATAAAGCTTCTCCACCGGTTGTTAAATGGTTTAATACGTCAGTTTCGCAATATACAATTATTAATGATACTAAGGTCTGCCAACAGGTTTCACCAGGGGTGGTTTTACGGTCCAGTATCTCTGTTTAATGCGGTTGTACTGCCTCTAAACTACTAACATCATTTCTACTTCTTAGGTTAATTCGTTAATAATCATGGTATTAAACGTAACAGTGAAAAAGTTGGTAAATATCCTAATAATCTAGCTTCTTTATTACTTCACTGTAAGCGCTATGATCAAATATCATCGCTATAACCAGAAGTCTTTGGTTCTACCAGCGTTAAACTCATCCTTTCACTGTATTGGGAAATGTCTTGCGTTGAGCTTCGTTTTCTAGTGTTTGGGATATTTCTGGTTCAACCTTTGGTGTCTTCGCGCTTTTTGAAAGCGCGCACTTTTCACATAAATTAACCGAACAACCAAACAATTTGAAGAAAGGGGCTATTGCCCTCTTCTCGTTTGGTCCTTCGTTTAACACTAGAAATGAGAGAACGAGGTAGATATAGTGTGTATGTGTGTGTGTGAGAGAGAGAGATAGAGACAGAGAGAGAGAAATCTTTGAAGCGTGAAGTTTTCATGCTCAAAACTCTCCTCCTCCAAACAACAACAACAACACAGTAAATGTTTGATCAGATATTCAACCCCCGGCACTTGCCCTCCTCGCGTTTATACTTCAGTTAATAATAGTAAAAAAAAAAATCTTCCTTTTGTTTCGTTCCGATGCTTGGACGAGTCTGTTGTGTGTGTTGACTCATCCTATCTCCAGGAATCTGCGACAGAGGAACAAGTTTAAAAAAAAAAACTTTCTGCCTTACTGAATCCCTCAGAGAAGGGAAAGAGACCACAAAGGTGTGTATAACTCATGGTTGGTCACGAGCAGACTCCATGTGACCCCTAGAGTTTCCTCTAGATCAGAAAAGGGTGTAGCGATAGTAAAAAACCTTTTGCTGCAATGTTCAGTGGCAAAGGATGGCGAGAGAAAAAGGATAAGAAATAATAATAATAATAATAATAATAATAATAATAATAAAGGGATTGTTTACTTGAGGATAATGGACAGTAGTAGCGGCTTCGCAACAATTAAGATAAGAGAAAATTATGATTACGTATCAGGTTAAGATATTTCTTGCTTTTTAAAAAAAATAAATATAGGAAATTACGGAGTGTCTTGTATCAATTTTCAGATATATTGCAATAGGGTGATAGGTGTTTCCTTTTTTTTACAAAAGTGTATCGTACAATTTATTTTACTAGACCTAGAGTGCATTTTGTTGTAGCTTGTTCTAAACGGTTTCAAATTACTGGTTGCGTGTTTCTTCCCGTGTAAGTGTTGGATTCACGGATGTTTTTATAGATTTGATACACTTCATTGGAGGTACTGAAGAAGTAAGTTTTTCTTGACGCAACGTTCTTAGTTCTCTTAAATGAGTCATATATAAAATATTGTACTCTTGTTTTGGTCTAGGCGTCTCGAAAAGGTAATAGGTAAAAATATGAGAAAATGTGTGAATATTTTTTATTTTTAAATCTTTAAGAGAAACTGTATACATATTCCGGCCACTTGTGAATTTCATTTATATATTAATAACAATGGTATTTTAAAATGGTTTTAGAACTTTTAAAATAGTCAAATTGACATGAATTAAAAAAAAATTCCAATTTTCCTGCACGCAAATGCGTAAACATTTATTCTAAATTTTAGCATCCTCGTCCCTATCATATTATCATAAATACCTGGATGGGTAGTAAGATGCAGAGCACAGTGGGTGAGCTTTATGTCCAAGGGATGCCAAATATTTTTAATTTTAAAATAAAATATAAATTAACTTTCAAATCCAAACTATATTGACAAAACTTGCTAAGCAAACAGATCTTTCTGCTCTATTATTGGTTTATTTTTGTAGATCATAATAACCGGGCTGGTATGTTTGAGTCTCAACAATACCCAAAAATATATCACAATGAAATTGGGGTTGTCTCCTTCCGCAAAGTGATAAATAAACGGTTTGAGTTATTGTTTTTGTTTCTTAGAATTAATCTAGGATTACATCCCTAGAGCCTCTACAAACATTCCTTGCGTAAATACTTGTTATTTTTATGTTTTGTCTGTGATTCGTTTATCATATAATATTTGTGTTTTTTCCCCAACAAGTTTAAGTTCACCATTGGAACACAGCAACATGTTACAATTAGTTTATTCCACGTCCGCAATCTCCACAAGAGAAATCATTTCGCACATAATTTGAAAACAAGTCCAAAACAGACTAGCCATAAAGGGACGTTCCTCCAGTTTATGAATATCTTCGAGGCCCGCTGTGCTTTGTTGTCTCCTTTTCTTGATTGTCGCGTCGTGTAGGCGACTCTAGGAAGGTCAGGGGTCACCAGTCACCGTAACCTTCAAGTGATGTACCTTGGCTACGTGGTCACGGCAAGAAATCACTCGTCCCTGCGGTCTGAACCTCGTCACACTTTAATGACTTCAATAACTCAAACTGTTAGTCTTGACAGGTCCAACGAAATCGTCTCGCATTGTCGTCTCTAGTGTGTGTTTTTTTTCATGAAAAATAACAATTGTTTTTGATCTGTGTTTTTGTCAATGTAGTTCTTAGATATTATGCTTTTAATTTTCTATATTTGATGGTTCTCACATAACTGAAATTCTGGTTCAAAAGTCATGAAAAATCAAGTAGAAGAAAACAGGTCATTATAAATTACGCAATGATACAACACGATGGCTAGGGAAATTAAAATGGTTCAGCACATATCAGAAACGAAATATATAATCCGATGACTAGGGAAATTAAAATGACTCTGCACTAATCAGAAACGAAATATATAACCCGATGACTAAGGTATGTAGATTTGGGTCAGCACATCTCAGAAACGGAATAATATAATCATAGAGTCAGGAAGGTCCTTGAAATGTTCTTGAATTACGGGTCCCTACGTTGTGCGCCAATTATGTTGTTCTGATATTTTACTGCCGCGATGGACGCCAATTGAAGAATTATAATTAATAAACACTTATTATTTTGACATGTTTTTTATTTCTGAATCTGTTTATTTAATGAGAAAATAGATCATGTCGTTGAAATATATACGCGGCCTATTGTATGAGCGCGGACAGGTGTTGCTGGACCCCAAGTGAATTCTGTCAGTTCTGGACACCAACTGCCTTTACGTTGCACCATTCTTTGTATATATCCCTTGCTCATGGAAGCTTCGAGAAGGTTTAGTTTAGAAAAACAAAATACAAGACAAAAACATCTCTGTCACTAGAAGCCTCGAGAGCCGGAAACTGACTCAAGTTACATTTTAAAATCTCTCTTCGAACCTTCGAGAAGAGGAAGTTATTATTTGAAAAATATATATATATATTGTCAAACTGACTTGACTAATGTCACGTGCGTGATGTCACTTACAGTATCGTGTACCTTCTTAGAAGAAGAAGTGCTTTAAGCGCCATTTAATATACTATATAATTTAAATAAAATTAAATACGTTTATAAAATTAGGACGATATTATTGTCAATGCTTTCACATACTTTTCAGGGGCAAATCAATTACATTACATCCTCCTGATTCCGAACAATCCTGATTGCAAACATGAGATTTTTTTTATATATGGTGAGGAGTCCAGACTGCAGGTACGCTGTGTTCTATGCTATTCCGACCCTAATTTTATAACAGGTGGCACACGGGAACCTAGCAGTTATAAGTTCTTTCGGCCTCGTCAGTCTTAATTTAACTGATCTAAACACATGAGTATTTCTAGGTTAGGTTATGTCAGGCTAGGGTAAGATCGGTCAGGAGGAAAGCCCCGGTGGCCGGTGGGTGCTGTCAGTAACCTTTTCCACCCATGTCACCACCCTCACGTATGGATTTCCGTGAGTTGCTCTTTTACTTGTTCGCAATCTAGACATTGGATATTTAGGTGGCCAAAACATTTTTGGGTGTGTTCGCAATTTAAATGAATTTTGCCTTTTTCGCAATCAGGATACAACCGTCAGGAAGAGGCAAGGACATTCTTGGAAAGAATGTACATTTGAATTAAAGTTAAAAATACATATCAATGTAGGGTAAGAAAGTTATGTTTAAAATGATAATATGTTGTAGGCCTAGTAAGTAAAATTGTATATAAACTAGGCGCTATTTGTTTATTTGTAAAAATAAAGTAAAACCTTTTTGGGTGTTAGAGGGAGGTAAGTAGGGGAATGTGGTTAATTGGGGAGAATATTTATTTACTATACTTTTGTCCACTCCAGCGGTAAAGTATGGCGAGTTATATAGCTTAGGCCGCCGACTTATCACCTGTGAATTCGAATCAAAGACCCTGTACTCAAATCGATTTTCTATTATAAATTAGATCAGTGTCAAGGTACTATTTTTTTTATATAGTCTAGCACCTCTAAAAATAAATGCATGTTTACTTTTATAAGTGGAACTAATAATTTAGTTAATTTTATAGTGCCAAACCTACACAAAATTGTTCGTTTACTTAAATTTTGAACACCTTTACACCCAAAATGATAGGCTAAAAGGAAGAGTTGTGTTAGTGAGTGCTTATGGGTTTATTGAGATCCAAGTATTCGTTCAAAATTTATGAGGAGGGACACACGATCGAAGCCTTTTATTTTTACATTAAATAAATGGCTAAACATCTGTTTTTGTTGTAGATCTAAAGATAGTGTATTTAGAATATGTTTCCATAATCTTACGAATTTTCTCTCTCTCTTGTGAATATAATTTTAGGAAGTCTGCTTCTTAGTTAAGTGTCAACTGTCGATTATATATTTGTTTATTCATGTCTTGGTGTTTTGTTTTCGCAGGCTCCCGCTGCCCATCGTGACTGAGGAGCCGGCAGTGGAAGGGGAGGGGGAACGCGACACAGACACCGAATCTGGCGAAGATGACATTCGCGCCGCGGCGCGAGAGATTACGGTTCGCGCGCTCCAGCCCGCAATCGACGCGGGGATCATGGCTTGTAGAGGAGGTGGCGAGGGTATGGTGGCTCCCACTAGCGCCGCGAGGGTTAGCCGGTCGGCCGGCGAAACGTTAGGAACGGAGACCAGAGGAGCAGGAAATATGGAGGAGGTAATCACCGAAACGAATGACTTCACTGTGGTGGCTGATGAAGTTGGTGGCTCAAACGATGGAGTTGTTGTTTCAACACAAGAGATGGCGTCAGCTGATGGCAGCCTCGACCTGACTCAACCAGACCCTCATACAGGTAAGATTTTCTTTCTTTATTTTGGATCTTACTACCTGTCCGGACTATAAACATTTCACAACGAAGACACGAGGAAGGCGAAATTGAATAAAACATACTTTCAATTGCGGAAAAGGGAAAAAAAATCCTTAATACGTTCGGCTGTGATTCGAAACCTGAACTCCCGGCCACCAGCAAACCAGACTAGACGAGTTTGATGTTTAATTCACGTGCCCACCGATACGGATAAAAGGATAAGATCATTAGTGTCAGGTTTTTCTCGGGAAATCCCGAGCAATTTCACATCGGCAGAATAAGATAGCACAACTACTTTTTATCTTGAGAGTTAGTTTTTGAAACTCAAATCAGGTCCAGGTGGATCAATATTAATGTTATCACATTTCTTGCATAGTACCGGTCAAAACAAGTGGCCGGCTATATAGTCTAAGCGCATTCAGGGTTGCCATGCACCTGGAAAACAAAGAAAACCGGGAAAATACAGTGAATTTGTTTGTGTCTGGAAAAAAAAACGGGAAAACACAGGGAATTTCACAAAAAAATCTAGAATTTACTGGAATTTGTTAATGAATTTGGACAATACAGTGCTTGCAAGCTTAAAATAGTAGGAACAATATGGACTAAAATTTGTAATTGGAGAACTGATCAATCTGATTGGAACACGTCTCATTTATGTTGATTATGCTTACTAGCACCTCATCAGCTTGGGACAACTCACTCCTAAGTGCAACCTAGACGACTCGTTCGGAAAATGCCGCGCCTTTTCTGCTTCCTCCACTCACCCCCACCAATCCCTCAAACGTCTCGTTTCCTCCACCCCCATCCCCCAACTTCGTCAAGTCCATGCTGCTGGCACGTGTTTCTGTTGCCGGTTGAATGAGTTGATTCTTTGGATTTTGGTGTGTTATTTGTCTGTTGTTTAAAAAAGATTACTCCTATTGAAAGATATTATTGTTTTTATAGCGTGATGTTTTAAGACTGTAACCTACCTTGCCATTTTGGCTATTTTTAATTTTTTTAGAAATTGCCATATTGTCTGTTTTAATCTTTATGGGTTTTAACATTTTTATTACAATCAACTATCGATTTAGCGAAGGCGGATTTACCAGGTTGCTGCCGTGGCCAGGATAAAAAAAACACTGAGTATACTGTAAAGTGAAAAGTTTATTAAGATATTGCCTCCAGCCAGCTAGTCTGTCGTAAAATTAGATTGGTTGTAAAAATGACCTATTGGGTTTGTGTCCGCGTTTAGCAACTTTACCTCTTCCACTCCCTGTGAAATGGACTAACCCACCTCTACCACCCTTCTCTCCAAGGTCACAGTTCTATTTTCTCAACTCATTCTCTCCAGTTCAGGACAGTGTTAAGGATATGAGATATTCACAAAATATAAATATTTTAGTATGAAAATAAATGAACGAGAAGTATATCAAAATTTCCGCGTATCGATACTTTCATTTAGCGATAGAAAAATAAAGGCAATAATAAGACAAGATGAATAAATTTAATAAATTATCAGAAAAATAAAGGAAGTAAAAGCAGGTGAATTAAAATCTTTTGATATCGGGTAAAAACTACTGCTATTATTAAAATATCCTAAGGTTGGTATCAATACTAAAATATCTGGTATTGAAAGAATAGTATCGATACTGGTATCGTATCAGAGTTTGATTAAAATAAATATATATGGACTAATTGACCTTCCAAATAACAACATACCTCTGTTGTTTCGGTAAAAAAAAATCGCTGAGGGCTAGTTTACTTATTAGTGATTTTTTTCAAAAACTTGAAATATTTTAAAAGGAGCTTTAATGTTTAATTGGTATCTTGGGCTTTAGGCCTAATAATTGTGTTTGTGGTTAAAAGGTTTTTTTAGTGTATTTTATTGATTGATTTTTCAATAATAGTTATTATGATAAATTTATGTATGGTTGTGTCGAATCGTTTATTAATCAAGTACTTAATGTATTTGATAGTTTTCGATGGGTTTGCAGACTTGCCATGGAAAAATTGATATAACGGAGTTTAGTAGCCATCCGTTACCCCGCTAAATTAAGAGTTGACTATCTTGTTATATATATGGTAGGGTCGAGGATGGCAGTTTATTAGAGGAAATGCACATGCTAATTTCATTATTGTAAATTATTATTCACGATTTGTGTGGGTTACTTAGTCTATACAGTACATATACAATAATTAAGATTGGTTAAAAAGGTTTTTTAAATCAAGTATTATATTCTTATAAAATAAAATAGATACCACATTTAAACTCAAAACTGTATTTTTGGTATTTCCACTTTTTTTCCCCTTATCATTCCATTTAGGGCCTACAGCAAATATAACAAATTTTTCCTTCTAGAAAATTTATGTCATTCATTTCTCATCCCTTTTTCAAATAATTTTTAAACATGTGTTTACCTTGAACAATAAAACATGCTTCCAATTACAAATTAACACTCTTCATTTCTAAAATTTTCTCTAAAACAAAATTTAATTCCTTTATAATTATATTTATGATATATTAGGTGTCTGAAAAAATGAAAATTTCCTCTAGAAAACCTGGAAACCACAGGGAATTTTGTAATAAGAAAATAGTGGCATCCCTGCCATTGCATGCCGGCCATTATTTTTATTACAGACAATTAACTGTTCTCGTTACCACAGCTATTTTATATTAAAAAATGAACACACACATGAAAAACATATGATATTCTTTTTATTTTACCATTAATTACGTTACTCGCATCAATGGACCAACGGACTAAATGTCAGGCTAATCTAGCCTGGTTTGCCATTGACGGTGAGGTCGAGGCGTAAATCCCAGCCAGGCATCAAATAACTTTCGAACATCGATGTAAAAAAAAAGCCTTTTAGTGTTTGACATACGACCATGTTTATGGAGCATATCTCAAGTTACTTTCGTTCTTCATACCTTATCGTGTTTGATTTTTTAATTAATTTGTTTGAATGGCAATGCGCAATATAATATCAGCTTAACCCAGGGCCGCGTCTAAGAAAGGGGGGGGNNNCTGACACTTGCCCCGGATCTTACAATACAAGGGGCCACATACCCCCCCAAAAATTATTAAATCCAATTACAGTTATCAGCAATAAGTATTCGCTTAGTGATAGGATTTCATTCCAGATTCTTGAAAACCCTAACTTTATGTAATTTAAGATTTACGTTATTCGAGTAATGTGCTCAGTACAGTAGAATATGCCACCATTGTGCTACCGTTGTTGGTCTACAAACTACTAACATTGCAATGGTGCAGAGAGGAATTTACTGTTGTTAACTTAATTGGATTGATTGTTTGTATTTAATAAAGTACAGTCATTTAATGGATTGATCAATAATACATAAAACATGATAAATTATTAAGTAAAATAGGCTAAGTACCGAGTACGTATCAATATATTATAATGGCTTAGTGCTAAAAGTGAAAAACTGCTGTACAAAAGGGGACCTCAGATTTTTTCACCCCGGGCCTCACATTTTCTTAAAATGGTCCTGGCTTAACCTTATCTAACAGGATGAGGAGAGGGAAATTTAAAGAAATCCAGGCCCTTACTTAGAAATATATACGACACCACACTGAGTAAATGTAAAGCCGTAAGTTTAAGTTGATATTTTATTCTACTTCATCCTTTTTTTTTTCCAAAAAATCACCTCGTCTTACTACATGTACGCATTTATCATAATTACTCTAATGGGGTAGGGAATCTACCCGTATTTGCGTGGAAGGAGAGGGGGAAATAATTTAGGAAAAACCACCATCAGTAGACCCGACCAGGATTCTAACCGTGATATCCCAGTTATCATCAGGTCATTCTAACATGGAGGGCACTCCTTCGACTATTCGGCCACGGAAAAGGGTCTTTTCCATCATTCTTTCATTTATTTCGTGCATTCTCCTTATAAAAGAAGAGATAACCAGAAGCGGATTTACACTATAGGCCCACTAAGCTCGGTCCTAGGGGCAGCACATTTTGAATTACATCATTTTATTATAATATGTTGTTTTTAATAATTACGTTTAAAAATCATTGACTAACATTGTCGAAATAGTTAAAGTTATCAAAACGACAATATCTATTTTTAAATAACTGTACTTTACAATCGCTTTGTAACTGACGTCAATCTCCCTATCTTCATAATGTTAACTCAAGCTACTGTAGAGCATGTACTGTAGATGCCTGATTATCTTTCGTAGAAATCTTTTCTTGAATACTAACTTCCGCCCCCTTCCTCCCCCAACACCTATTTCCACCAATACTTCTTAAAGCCACTGAAAGAAAAATAATGGGAAGGAGGGGGGTGGGGGGGGGGCGCATATTATAATGATGTCTAGGGGCGCAAAAATATTAAATCCGCCACTGTAGATAACATGTGTAATATAAATTCGAGGGGTATGGGAGGCTGGTACATCCAAACTGGGTCCTAATTCAGGTGTCCAAATTCAGTCTAGTATGCGCCGAATCTTGCCCGTCCATCGTGTAGTTTGAGGTGGGGATGTAGGAAACGTGAGGATAGGGAAGTGTTTATACAGTTTTTAGAGAGAAACTTTCTTTCTTAAAAAAAAAAAATATTTCATACAAACATAAAATTTAATTTTCTTCACATGGTGACCTCAATATCTGTCAAGAGTGTCCTGTAATTTAATTTAAAAAAATCTTAATTAAAAAATATTGTTAGATAATGCCACTATGTTCAAATTAAACAACTTTTGATGTCACCGTAATAAGAAAATTAAACTATGTGTCTACTAGAGCAATATTATTTTATTTTATTTGACCAAAATAATGTTTTGCCATAAAAATTTCAAAAATTCTTACTTTTATCGCGTTCCCTGCATTCCCACCTTAAGTCTTCTTTAATCCGTATCGGTGGTCGCAAGTTTTACGGCGTCACTCTTACAATATACTAGATTGCCGAAGATGGGAGATCGTGGTTCAACCCTCAGTCGTGTGTATCGGAGGTGGTTTTCCCTAAATAGTTTCCCACTATATTTACATGCAAACGCGAGTACACTTCTTCTAAATTCAACCTCCCTCATCCTAAACCCATTAGAGTAATTAATACATAACATAACCGGAACGGGTAGTAAAACGCAGTGCTAAGGAAAAAGTCATTTGTAAACTTACAATAAAAGTAGTAGCTATACATTGTTGTTGCTGGGCACGGGAAGTTTCGAGTAATATTATTATTATTAGCACCGCGTCTTACTACCCGTTCGGGTTATACGCACTTACGCTAATATGTAATGGTAGGGTGATTGTGAGANAACGTGGAATCCGAACCACGGTGGAGGCCTGGCATTCCCCACATTCACAAGATGTCTTGTCAGAGGTGAAGGAAGGGTTTGGTAATCAGATAAATCTTTGCCGGGACCGAGGATTGAACCCCGGCCGCCAGCATAGAAGTCTGACACCTTACCCCTAGACCACCAGGTCACCCCTTTTCGAGTAATACATTGGTACACTCCAATTTACATTGTAAGGGCTTTTGATAGAAAGAATCAATACCTATAAAATAGCACGAAGCTTGTTCGAATCAATCAATTATAATTTCGAATCGAATTGCATGCCTAAAAAAATTTGGAGTCGCGATCGAATCGAATCTCACAACTAAAAAATTTTTCTAGTGGAATCCGAATCGAATCGAATTTTCATCGAATCTCATGCTTAAAAAAATGGATCTAATATTTTATTTTAAAAATAAGTTAAGATCTGAATCACTTAATTGATTTTGGATTTACTATGATATTGTTTCAAATCGAATCTCATTCTTAAAAAAACTGGGCCAAATATTTTATTTAAAAAATAACTTCAGATCTGAATCAATCAATTGATTTTATACTTACTATAATATTGTTTCAAATCGAATCTGTGTTGAATATTTTACAATGCTAAGTTTCTGAATCCAATTTAATAACAACATATTTTTGTAAATGTTGATAAACATAAATATAATGTATAGTACTTATCTCAAAAAGTGAAAAATCAAATAAAGATCACACCACTATTTTAAATCATAGTAAAAGATATTTACTTTCACAAATAACTGTCACCCACGTGATTCCCTTACGACCTAGACTCAATCTAATTTCTCTCTTCACTCTACCACGCAACTGGTTTCCGGTCTGATTATATTAATCTGTTATGTAGGTATGAATACAGTAGAATTTTGAGCTAGAACCATCGAATCCGAATCTAAGATGTATTCACATTCGAAATTTCGAATCCAACCAGAATCTTCCAATATTAAGATTCATAATTTCGAATTGAATCCGAATCTTAGTAAGAATTGGATTCGGATTCGAAATTTTGGAGGTTGGCAAAGGTATTATAATAGAGTGAACTGTTATTAATTTTGACCACAAACATATATTTGTATTTTCTAAAACGCCCTTGGATTATAGCATGTACATGAGAGACAAATTAGGACTAGTATATACTTAAAAGATTAAAATATGTTGGTAACATTTGCGGTAGCAGTTTCAGATCATTGAATCACTGTGTAAGGCGATAAGATGTGTTCGTAAAGGCTTGGATTATAAATTGAGGTATTCACATATATGGTCTACAAAACAAAACAGGGTACCCCTACGTTGGTGACAATTTTTACATTAAACCGCAAAGCGCTTTAGTCGGTATATGATTTAGAGAAGAGAACTAGAATCGCTGTTATTGCCTTATTGGAACTCATTTGACATTGTTTCTGGTTTTAACGCCCTCAAGATAAATTAAACTAACGTTTCACCTTTAAAACTAGGGATATCTCCAGTACAATTTTCATAAGAAGATAATATATATCTATCTATCAAGAGAAATGGTTGAAATTCACACGATTTGACGTATGAGTGCGTGAAAGTAGATATAATACATCACATTTTTAGCTATCAGATGAAGCTCTTCATGTGAAACCCGCCTCGGTGGCATAGTTAGCTAACGCGCTAGTCGTGTTGAGCTCGACTGCCGAGGACGGGGAGATCGAGGTTCGAATCTCGGTCGGGTGAACTGAGGTTTTTTTCCTAAATGGTTTTCCACTCTCCCTCCACGCAAATGCGGGTTAACTTCCTCTAAAGTCAACCTTCCCAATTCCTAATCCATTAGCGTAATTAGTACTTAAGTGTATAACTCGAACGGGTAGTAAGACGCGGTGCTAAAAATATATATATATATATATATATATATCTTCATATAAAACTTGTACCGTAGATTACATTTTGTACAGTTTAAATAGTCGAAAACTTCAGAATAATACAGAAAAACTTTCTACAATTTTTTTTAACATTTTCTAAAATGGGACGTTTTCTCTCATCTCAAAGTGTACTGTAGCGAGTGTAATGATCTGCCGCGGCTCGCGCGATACGGTCCAGTCGATACGGGTGTAATTATTACTATTCTCTGAGCGGCCGCGAGGGACAGACAAACAACGAGAAATAGTCGACGACTGTACGAAATGTAAATGTTAACCGCCGAACTCTTGTAATGCATGCGAAGGCCCCCCACCACCTCCCCCCTGAGAACGAGTGGGCCTGTATCGTGGGGCGTGGTGGCCACCGAATAAATCAATTTGTCCGAGAACTTTTTTTTTTTTGTGCGTGGGAGGGTCCGCGTGCCAAACAACTGCCCCCGTGGGGGTCTCTTTGACATGAGGGCAGCGCGCTCTGGCCTTGACAGATGGCCATTCAGGGGTGTGGGAGGATGGTAGCGCGTACTCCTCGCGCTCTACCGACCTTTCTTATGGCAGCAAGGGCAGATCCAGGGGCTGCTATCATGGGGAGGGGAGGATTGGTTTTCATAAGGCTCCTTCAAACATAAATATAATAATTGTACAATTATTTTTGATAAAAGTGGGGGAAGGGGCGATTTCTCTAATATCCACCCCCTTTTCCCGGGATGAGATATATGGTTATAGGCGTCCTTACCCCTGTGTCCAGACTATCCTCATATTTACACTAGTGGGGTAGTAGAGATTTAAGGAAATGTACCCACATTTGCAAGGGAAGAAAGTAATAAACCATTTAGGGAAAAACATCATCCGATTGAGGTTTGAAGCCCGACCTCTTAGTAACTGTAAAACTAGATTATATGAGTCTGACGTTTAGTCCGCGTGCTCAGCGATGCAGGCTATCAAGACACAACCACAGGTTTACCATCCCTCTATTATTCTATCGACCTTGTATCGGATAAAATATATTGATTCGTGATCCAATTACAATCTTAAGGCTGCACATTTTAACTACATGATTGGATCGATATTACTTAAAGAGTTTTGCTGAATCGAATACGCTATGATAAAATAGTCTTATTATTTATAATCAAAGGGAACGACATCACGAAAATATCTACAATTTACTCGCATGCTATTTAATTAATTCTCTAGGCCACATACTTTTTTTATTTAGTCTACGTTCTTACCTTTCCTTTCAAACCGTTTACTTCCATTTTATTGTTTCCACGCTTATGTACTAACTACACTAATATGAGCTAGGGACGAGGAAATTTAATTTAGAGGAAATGTACCCGCATTTGCGTGGAGATAAAGTGGGAAACCATATAGGAAAAAACACACCCACTACACCCGACAGGGATCGAACTACCATCACCGGCAGTCTAGTCCAAAGTGATAGTAGCGTCTTAAGTGTTTCCAATATTGACTTGTTGACTAACTTCCTTACTGATGTTATCTTAAATACTTCATTATGTATTATTAAAATATACATATTTAATTATCTTATAACCTTCTTCGATGGTCGCATGGTCTAAGACGTCACTTTAGTATTAGACTAGCCTGCCGATGACGAGGAGATCGAGGTTAGAATCCCGGTCAGGTGTACTGAGGCTTTTCCCAAAATTATTTTCCACACTCCCTCTATGCAAATTCAACTTTACTCATCCTTAATTAATCATTAGCATAATTAGTACATATGCGTACAACCTGAACAGGTAATCAAACGCAGTGATCAAAAATAAATAAATATTATTTTATTGCAGTGCCTTGTGTTGAAATGCAGAGGAACGATCAATAGGTGTAATTAGGGCTTGAATAATGAACCTTATCAAATTAACTTCTCGAAGAGAGTAAATTATTAACTCATTTGCTCGTGATGTTGACGTCAGATGACGATGTAGACTATACATTTCATGGGCTACCAAATTAAATTGGTTGTGCTTGATTAAAAGTTTCAAAACATTTTAGAGCAGCATATTTTTGCAATTCTCCATATTTTAATATGTTTTAAGCACATTTTCGCTAGGGAAATTTGATCTGTAATTTCTGAACATAATTATTAAATGAGTACACGAAACAAACTAATTTAATTTAGGACAAGACACAACACCCAGTTCTCCTGTCGTCATCTAATCTATGAGAAAGTAAAATACTTCATTTAGCCAATTAATTACTAACTTTCAACCCTTCCTAAAATTGAACCTAGGTTCTTAGCTCACTAAGCATTCGCGTTACCGACCGCGCTAAAGTGATGGGCCATTTTATGTGTCATGCGGGAACGCCAGTCCTTAAATCGTATATTAGGTCGTGTTAAAACTAGCTTTTTTTTGGATCGATTACTACCCCTCCGAGCTATCTTCATTAATTTGCACCAAAGCCCGCTTCAGTGGCCGAACTGTCTAAGGCGTCATTCTTGTATTAGACTGTCCTGCTGATGAAGGGGAGATTGGGGTTCGAATCCCTGTTGGGCCTACTGAGGGTTGTTTTTCCTAAATGATTTTCCACTCTTCTTCCGCGCAAATGTCGCTATATTACCTCTAAAATGCTTTTTTTTATATCATCCCTACTCTATTAAAGTAATTATCATGTGTGCGTAAAAACTGAACAGGTAGTAAAACGTGGCGATAAATAATAATAATAATAATAACTGTGCAAGTTCTGTAGGGAAGAGACCCGCCTCGGTAGCGTAGTTGGCTAACGCGCTAGACGTGTTGAGCTTGACTGTTGAGGACGGGGAGATCGAGGTTCGAATCTCGGTCGGGTGAACTGGGAGGGGTTTTTCCTAAATTGTTTTCCACTCTCCCTCCACGCAAATGCGGGTTCACTTCCTCTAATTAAACCCTCCCGATTCCTAATCCATTAGTGTAATTAGTACTTAAAGCGTATAACCCGAACGGGTAGTAAGACGCGGTGCTAATTATATATATATGTAGGGATGAGAAGGGTATAATTTTGAGGAAATACACCCCATAAGAGTGAAGGTAGAAATTCATTTGGAAAAATCCACTCTAAGCTTTAGATTCGCGTTGGACTTGGTTGTCGTTGAGGAGGGGCTCAGGCTTTGAATCCCGACTAGGTGCATTAAGAATTATTTTCTCATATAACATATTATGTTTTCTTATTTTGGCTTCCCGATATTATCTCCATGCTAATGCGGATGCATTTACTTTAATCTAACTTCTTACCTCTTACACCTTTTAATATATCACTAGTATCAATTTATGTTGAACGAACTAACTAAAGCTACTAACAATTACTTTTATGTCTGGATATTAGGACAACTATACACTCAAATATTAAATTATATTGTCTACCACCTGCACCGGTAGTCACGTGATCTAAAGTGTAACACTCACATTAGACGGTACTGACACTGATGGAGAGTTTGAGATTTGAATCTTGACAGGTTATATTGGGGGTAGTTTTCTACATATGATCTATCATTTTGGTTTTCCCAACCACCCTTCATGCTAATGTGAGTGCGTTTCCTTAATGCGTCTTTATCTCTCAAATTAAGTCGTTAACAACTATGGTGTTAAATGTACCAATGAAAAAAAGGGAAGAACATTGGAATCGTTTGTTAAGATTTCGTATTAATAAGGTAAAAAAAAATACGGATTTAGTTCTCGACTTAATATGTATGAATGCTTTTTGCGCGGTCAGTTCGAGAAAACCAGACCGACTACTTAGTGTGCAAAATGCCCAGATAATTGCAGTGATTAGGAAACATAAATAAGTAACTGTACACTCAAGAATAACAGAGCTTCCTCGGGCGAATGATCTGATAAATCTCAATCGAGCATCTGGATCAGATATTAGGGCCTGGTCTTTTCTGTTAGTAATAATTATAACGGATGGAGCATCGCGAAACATCGACGTTTCTCTACCTTACCCCGGTTCAAATGTATTTCACACTGGGCGCTATGATCACCTCTGGGGGTATATTTATACGCCTTAATACAATTAGGAATGGTCAGTAAATATGTAAATACATTTATAACAATTTCACACTTGATGGTAGAACTTATAACTTGGGCTATGGGATGTAGGTCGACATGTCTTCGTGCCCGTGGACGATATGTGCAGCTCTAACTAATCAAAAAGCAAAGGATTAGATAGGTGAATACGCTCATTTCAATCGCACCAGTGGGCACGTGTTCTAAAACCACGTCCCCACTGTGTCGACAAAAATCCAGTCTAAAGCTAATTTGACGAGGATTACGTACTTATTGCTTGTGCCGCATTCACAATCATCGCGTCCAAAATTCAAAATTACCGCGTAAAAGATTTTGGGGATTTATTCCTTTGATATTTACCGACAGTAGAGGGAAAATCAATCGACACGGGACAGTGTGTGTAATTTTATATATATATATATATATATTTGTCGATCGGAAAAGTAAGTTCAAGCGTCTCATCAGGGTCAACATTGTTCGGCCTGGTCGGCCGACATTTTTTTATCACCATGTCTTACTACCTGTTCAGCATATTATGATAGTTGCTTTAATGGGATAGAGATGATGAAGGAAGTATTGTACAGGTAATATATCAGCATTTTCTTGGAAGTCGAGTGGGGAACCATTTAGAAAAAAAACATTCACCAGATCCGACGTGAATTCTAACCCTGTTCTACCCGTCATTAGCAGGTCAGTGTAACACGAGAACTATGCCTGTACCATTTGGTCACTGAGGGGTGTTGACGATGTTGATTCATTGAGAACGCGGCTTCTTAAGGTGTCAAGCTTGCAATAGAATTAAGGATTGCTAAGTTTCTGGAAAACCGGGAAAACAGGTGAAAACACAGGTATTTCGTTAAAAAAATCTTAGAAACTTACTGGAATATTTGTGAGTTGGTATAATTTAGCTGCAAACTTTAAATAGTGAAAAACCCGCTTCGTTAACCGCGGGGTCTAACGCGCAACTCTCGTGGTAGACTATACTGCCGATGACGGTAAGCTCAAGGTTCGAATCTAGGTCGGGTGTCCTAATAGTGTGTTTTCCTAAATGGTTTTCTACTCTACATCTACACAGATGAGAGTACACTTTCTTTAAATATAATCTAATACCTAAAACTATTAGTGTAACTAGACATACGCGTATAATAGAACGAGTAGTAAGACGCGGTGCTAAAAAAAGCTAGGTGAAGAAAAAATGAACAGAGTTGAACACGTGATTAACTAATTGAAAAACAGGAATAACACGCAATAAAATATAAAATATATTCGTAGGATCACCCGGGATCAAACCAGGCTCCTTAAAACTCGTTGTCGACTCTACTTAGTGACAAGCTTAGTGTTGATCTAGTCCTTTATCGTTAACACTAGGGGTCAATGAAAATCTCGAGGTCATTACCGAACAAACACTTGATGCCTGGATTGGGATTTATTTCCCAACTCATCTGATGTAGATTGGAGTCAACCAGAATTTACGGTGCACTCCATAAGTGAGCAGTGCACTTCTTCGTCAAGGATATGAACTCGTGACCTTTTACTTCAAGCCAGCTGGTTTGGTTCTATTGCTTCTATGATACGGCAAATTGTTTTTCCAGTTAAAATTGTCGTTGTTCGAGATATTAACACTTATTTGGCTATGCTTGCAACATTTAAGGGTGTGTAAGGTTATATGTATAAGTGTACCCGCATTTGCATGGAAGGAGAGTGGAAAACCATTTTGGAACAAAACTTCAGTACACCCAACCGAGATTAGAACCTCAACTTTCCCTTATTGAAGTCTAATCTACTGTGAGAGTGATGCCTTAGACCATACGGCCACCTAAGTGGGTAATACTACCTTTAAAGTCCAATTTTCCTAGGAAAGGTATTTTAGAAAATACAAACATATCGAATTGGGCCGCAAATTTTTTTTTAAACCATTTTATTAATGCTATCTTACAGGTATTGATAATAGCTATCAAAAGTGACAGCTGTATATCATATGACTTGACGTATGAATACGGTAAAGTAGTCCCACTAACTTTTTTTAGCTATCAGTTAAGGTTCTTCCTATGCAAATTGGACTGTATAGATAGTATGCACTTGCATTTTCGTGAAGGGAAGATGGGAAATAATTTAGGGGGGAAACACCACTCTCAGTACACACAGGCTAGATTTGATCTCTGACCTTCCCCGACAAACCAGATCAGACGAGGTCTACACCTTAGTCCAGACCTCACTGATTAACTGAATGTTTGGTACCCTATACCATGATGGTTTAGCTCCTCCCCCTCTTCTCTTCCTAGACAGGTACATAGCTGCATCTAAGAAAATAATAAGAAAATAAAACAAATTATTACTATTCGCGTGGCAAATTATTATTGTTCGTGTGGCAAACTATTATTATTATCATCATTATAATAATAATAATAATAATAATAATAATAATAATAATAATAATTATTATTATTATTATTATTAGGTATTTAATCAATAATACATTCAGTTTTTATTGTCTTTTTACAAATTTTGACCAATTCTCACAGATTTATTTTTTAGTGTAAATATTGTCAGATGGGTGCTGCATTTGCAAGTAGAAAGTTTGGTTGCCTTCCCCAGACTGGCACAGGGGTTCCCCTACAGCCTATCGTCTGACCAGCGTAAACTTTGTGATAAGGTGTAATCCTATTTACAAAGGAAGAATCTTGTCTGACGGCTGGAAAAGCTACTAGATCTACTTTCACGTATTCATACATCAGGTCATGTGATCTGCAGCTGTCACTTTAAATATACATTATCAACACCTATAAGATAATACTATTAATATAGTAAATTATTATCATTGTTGGTTGTAATAACACTTTTTTTCAAGTTTTTTTTATATTAAATTCCTACTAATAGTATTAACATAACATCTATTTTAAACATATCTTAAACGAAGTTAGCTCAAGCACATACATTTTCTTAAATTTTCCAAAATATTAGTATCTAAAGTGTAAACCCTTATGGGGCACGTCAAACAATAATACAAATTTAGTTTCAAAGTAACAAAACCATAAAAAATTTAAATATAAAACTTATTTGTGTTAAATTACTTTAAAAAAATGGAATGCGTCTTTTGATTTGACTTTTCAAATCAGCATGGTTGTTGGAGGACACTGGAGTCAGAACATTAAAAGGCCTTCATCAATTCGAGCCCTTTATACTATTTTAGATATTTTCTTTTTAGCAACATTCCTTTGACCTTAGATAACAATGGGTTTGACTCTTCGTCCATAATCATTTGGTCATACTCAGTTCCCAACTTTTACCTATCCTAAGCCTAAGTAGTTTTACATCGTTGTACCTTCTTCTGTTAACATCTTCTCTTACCTGCTTCGGTGACCATATGATCTAAAGCGTCACTCTCTTGTTAGACCAGACTACCGTTGGCAGGGAGATTGGGGTTCGAATACCGGTCGGATGTACTGAGGGTGATTGTTCCAAAGTGGTTTTCCACTATACTTCCCACGAAAATGCAGGTACACGTCCTCTAAATTCAACATTCCTCTTATCCCTAATTCGTTAGCCTAATTAATAGTCTACATCTTCGTACAACCTGAACAGGTAGTATGATGCAGTGCTTAAAAAATAGTATTTTTGGTAGCGAACTTTATTCCTGTTAATTTCTACATTTGCTTAGGAAAAAAAAAAAAAACTCAAACATTGATAAATATCATGGGGCCGAAATGAGTACTTGGCCCTTTCCCCCCCACCCCACTCCGAAGACGTAATTAGAGCACACTCCCTTTGCGATACCTCTCGTAAATAATATTTATCACTTCGCTAATTAATAGTGGGTAACATGTGCATTATTTTAAGAGTGCGTTTGTAATAAAAGATGGAAATGATTCGGACTGCTCAGCTCTGTTTGAATCTGATTACGAGTATGGAATGTGCTGGACTTGTGCTAATAGATCACCGATTTAGCTTAAAAAAATCTTTTTGTTAACAGCTAATGAAAGCATTTCATTAGATTTATAGACCTGATTCAGTGGTCGCATAATCTAAGGCGTCACTCTTGCAATAGACTAGACCGCCGATGACAGAGAGATTGAGGTTCGAATCTCGATCGGGTTTATTGAGAGTGGTTTTCCCTAAATGGTTTCTCACTCTTTATCCACACAAATGTGTGTACACTACCTCTAAATTCAACCTTTCTCTTCCTTAACCCACTATTGTAATTAGTACATATGAGTATAACCTGAACAGGTAGTCATACGCGGTACAAAAAGAATAAATAATTAGATTTCTATTTCAAGTCATGTAAGCTGGAGCTGTAAATTTGGATAGATATTATAAACATTTAGAAAATAACTCTAATGATATGAGGACATTCAATCAATTTTGACACCCGCCTCAGTGGCGTAGTTGGCTAACGCGCTAGACGTGTAGAGCTCGACTGCTGAGGACGGAGAGATCGAGGTTCGAATCTCGGTCGGGTGAATTGAGTTTTTTCCCTAAATGGTTTTCACTCTCCCTCCACGCAAATGCGGGTTCACTTCCTCTAATATGACCTTCCCAATTCCTAATTCATTAGCGTAATTAGTACTTGAAGCGTATTACCCGAACGGGTAGTAAGACGCGGTGCTAATATTATTATTATTATTTTTAAATTAATTTTGACCAAAAATCATATGTTTGTATTTTCTAAAAGGTTTTTCCTACCAAAGTCTTAATATGTATATTTAATAAGTCATGTAGTATCGGTTTTTTTCTGGCCATAGTTTTTCTCAAACTTCCTTATAAGGTACGAATCTGAAACCTCCTCAAATGGTTACTAAAGTGTTGTACCTCAATAATTCTTAAAATTTTTTTTTTTTTAGGGGGGGTGGATATGAGATTAGGCACACCGTAGTCACGTGGCTATTGGTAATGATATAGTTTTGGCCTGTGAATCATAACATATTTATGAGAAAAATCATTATCTCCAAAACAAAAAATCTCGATAAACTGGTAGAGGCATGGACACAAATCTCGCTAACTTCTGTTTGTTTTTTATAATACATAAATAGATAAAATCAGCAGTGAACAACACGCCTCGGTGGCGTAGTTAGCTAACGCGCGAGTTTCGTGTTGAGCTAGAATGCCGGGGACGAGGAGATTGAAGTTCGAATCTTGGTCGGGTGAACTGAGGTGGTTTTCCCTAAATGGTTTTCCACTCTCCCTCCATGCCAAGGCGGGTTCACTTTCTTTAAATTCAACCTTCCCAATTCCTAACTCATTGGCGTAATTAGTACTAAAGCCTATAATCCGAATGACTTATGATTCACTTAGGCCTATCAAACCTCTTTACACTAACAATTAGAAATAAACATACTAAGATGGGTTTTATGGTGTAATTTATCCTCAATCGCCATTTAGGTTCAACTATCAAGATACAAATGTTAAATAACTATTGTGTTGATTATTTTATACGTTGAGGTTTTGCTTTGATTTGGTTTTAAAGACAAGACATCTTACTCTGCAATTAAAACAGATTATCTAATTTATGTGCCCTTTAGTTTATATTTACTTGCTAATGTTCAGCGTGTAATGGACATTTTACTTACGGAAGGTCAAAGTAATTAAAATTAATCGTTACGTAATTAGACATTGAAATTCGTAAACTGCCTTTGTATATAAGTTTATACTAGCTTTAACCTGTTATGGAAATATCAATTTCTGTTTTGGAAAAAAACAAAAACATTTAGGGATGTAAGTTTTGTCTGTAAAGTATTTTAAAATTATTAGAATGAGAAAATATTAGCTATACATAAAGCTCGCCAAAGAATTGAAGTAGTTTTCACTATAATATTTAATTGGGTCTTATTCCCTCTAGTTTTAATCTATTTTTAAAATATACATAACAAGAGGTTGAATGATTTGTGTTCATAGCTATGTCAGTTTATTGGCATATGTTGCATCCGCTTATTTGGATTTTTCAAATTTCGGAATTAAAAATAAAATGGCATGATCTATAGCGTCCATACCAAATTTTATATCGCTAGACTATTGTTAATTGGGAGGAAGAGAATTTTAAGGACAGGTGGACTTCGCATGGATTGCATATTTGTAAATAATTAAACAAATAACTTATAGGACATTTAATAAAGTACAATTCTTAGTTAAACGTATGTAAAGATTACAACAGTATTCATGTAGAAACCGTCATGGTCCCAAAATAGTTTATCTTCTTCAGTATTTTAACATTTAAAAACATATGATTGAATATACCTAATTAACTGTAGCATAAACAAATTAAGGAGAGCAAAATGTATAAGAGGAACTGCACTAGCGTTCGTCTGAAAGGGCGGAGAAAACTAACCCGTGTTCACCTGAATGATTGTCCAACCTTGCGGCCATTTCTGATGGTTAATACTGACATAGTCGTATTTCTTACTAGATTTACTACAGTTGAGTTGTAGGAACAAATCAAAATGTTTCTAATCTTTATGTTTTAGTGTTATCTTTGCCAGTGTCTAGTTTCAATGTCGCGCAGCTGTGTGTTGTAAGAAATATTAAAAATTACTGCGAACATAGGCTTATTATATTGTTTTGATAAACTAAGTTTTGCTCACTTAAAACCTTTCGAGTAGGCCTATACAACAAACAAATATGTGTAAAACTATCTATAGGCCTACACGCTTTAGCCAATTATTTATAATAGCATCTTTATTGTAATTACTTTTCTGATCTCCGTCGAATTAGCGGCCGTTACGGTGCTAAATTAAATTAAAAGTGAACAGACAGACTTACCGAGAAATCCGGAATTGCACCTGGATCCCTGTACAAACATGAGGGACAACAAAATATTCCTGGGACCTCGTCACCACACACTTGTGAAGGTAGGTTAACTTATCTCACGGATGGTTAGATTTGTTTAAAATAACTCAGTCTCAACACATACGTCTGTGTAAAATAATATAGACTACGCGACATAAATCTGTTAGCGTAATGGTTCACTCGAGCACTCGGGTTGGTTATGGACGTGTTCGCCTTATTTTGCCTGTTTAGGCAATCTGTATTGCTGTATTGTCGCGCAGTCAACTAAACGACAGGCGCCGTAACTGCGATCTGAGATCACACGGTCTTGCTGACAATGTTGTCGTTCTCCTACCTACGTTGTTTGCGGGGGACTGTATAAAGGCTGAATTCAAGCTGTTCCTATCTAATCTGTGAAGCATGCATTATAAGTCAGGCTGCGGTCGATCTTTAGATGTTGTTCCCGTGATTTAAACCTCGCATTTTAACTTGATTGTAATAGCATTGCTTTCCTTTAGAGTTCTATGGTTATTTGTACTCTTAAAATAGTTATACAACTGTGTGTTAACTACTCTCCACTGTCGTTTATATTTGACTAGATAGCTGTTGCCCGCGGTTTTGCTCGCGTGGAAGTTGATTATATACAAATACGAAAATATACATATGTATTTACAGATTAATTTAAAATATTACGTTACGTTGATGACCATAACTTGACCTCAGATCAAAAATAATGCAAGTCCGATACAAACTTTCACCCCCTTTTTCATCCCTTATTAAATAAAATTTCCAAAATTCCTGAAACATGTATTTATTTGTTTTACGTCAATAACCGAAATACAAAATTTTGTTTATGTAACTTTCAAAATGACGGACTTTCATACATATTATCATACATATTATCATCCCCTATTTTGACCCCTTTGGGGTGGAATTTTCTAAAATCCTTTCTTAGTGGGTGCCTACATAACAAAATGAATATACAGTCCGAATTTCATGCTTGTAGCCTTGATAGTTTGCGCTCGGCGATGATGAATCAGTCAGTCAGTCAGTCAGGACATGTTATTTTATAAGTATAGATTATATAACACTTGGCACTATAATGAACCAGCTGCACCCCAAAACATGTGGCTACACTATCACAGATTATATATATATATATATTTATATGGAATATGTTGTTTTTCCTGCCTCGGTGGGCACACAGTCTAAATGTCAAGATAATTTAACCCGGTTTGCTGGAGACGGGGAGTTTGGGGTTTGACTTCCGTCTGGGGGTACTGAAGGTTTTTTTCCCATAAAAATATACCTCATCCCTGTACCAATAATATGAATATGGGGGATAGATCGAACGGGTAAAAAGACACGTTGCACAATAAGTTTAATTTGTATTAGGACAGTATTTACTAATAATAATTTCTCCTCAAATAGTGTATGAAGAGATTTAAAATTTTACTTTTCATATTTAAACATTATTGTCATCGTGAACATTCTTGGCCTTGATATTCTTATATTCTTCGAAACGAAAAAAGCGAGTCTTGCAATTATCTCTGTCCCACTGTCTGTCTCTCTATCTATCTCTACGTTCCTGGGACTACAACCAACACAATCTGATATATTTTGTTCACATTAACTTGGGTCTGTATTTAAAAAAAAAAAGAAGATTCTAACACTCAAATTAAGGATGGTTTAAATATGATAATTTTTTAAAAATTTGGCATTAAAAAATTTCTTCTACAATTTAGTTTAAAATATATTTCTGAAGAATTTTTGACATGACAAATAAGATTGTATACTTGGTTTAGGAGAAAAAACCCGCTTAAGTGTCGTTTACTGATGATTAATGTCTTTGACGTTTTCTGTTATATATATATATATATATATATAT
>CABFVZ010001589.1:46618-57329 GCA_902151445.1 Timema monikensis | reverse complement strand
CACACTATATATATATATATATATATATATATATAAGTACATCACTTTAGTGAGTTGTCCGTAAAGAGACGCACAACACATAGATGATCGTTTAATTTAATCGGTATTCTAATATTAATTGACTTATATTAGATTGTATTCAGCTACACCATTATATGTCTTAAGCATACATACAGCTTTTATGTGTGTGTTATTTTTTTATGTTCTAGTTTAGAAGTATTATTACGTTATAAGCAGTAAAGTTGGGATTATTCCAAGAAGCGAAGGACCTCACAGGTGGTGTCCTACCATAATAATTTTTTCTAAAAAACGTTTATATGAACGATGCTAAACGCTTGATGGGAAAGAAAATATAACGACCCTTCAAATTAGTTGATGGTCTTTGAACGACAACTGGGAGGAAAACTTGTGTTTTACGATCCGTAGATTTACCAACGTTAAAAGGTGTAATTAGAGAGTTATTAATTGACTGATTGGTAGAACACCAAAGCACACCTGCTTCTATATAGCAAAGCTACAGTTTTATTTGAAAAATGATGAATATCTTGACCACCACTCGGTTAGTAAATTATAGTTGTATTAGGCCTACTACTAGGGTTAGTGTTCAAAAATCTGCAAAAATATGGATTCAATTGCGCTTATACTAATGGCTTTTTTTTTACACCTAGTTCTACTACTTGTTCTGGCTAGCCACATTTAACTACACTACTGACCTAGTGATTATAAAAGTAAAATTTAGAGGATATATAACAGCATTTACTTGGAGATAGAGATAAAAATAATTGAGTATAAAATATCCTTGCTATACATGGGCGGGATTCGAACCTTGACCTTACCGTCATTGACAAATGGGCTAGACGAGCTTAGAATTTAGTCCGCATGTCCATCGATGCGGTTATAAATTGTTTATACCGGAATATAATCTAAGATATTTAAAAAAAACACTACCATTTTGGACGAATCTTGGAAACAAATCACTGAATATTAAAGATGTGACAAATTTCGAGCTTTCTTATAATAGGATTAAATTGATTTTATTTCGAAACATTTGGTCGATATAGAATACCTTATTTTTCTCATTTCAAAATGATTATTTTTTGCCAATAACAGTCGGTACTTTTTATATTAAGGCAGTCGAAATAATGAAATAATATGTTTAATGACAGTAGATACGACTCTTTGTGTTACTTTTAGAGCGCCAAACTTACCCTTTTTTTCTATTATTCTTTTGAACTTTGAACACTCCTGACGTCATCACTGGAGGAGGATATAAAACTTTTTAGCACCCGTTCGGCTTATACGTTGGTATAAAACCAAATTAAAGTTTTCATTATTCTTGTTTTATGTGTTTTTAAAGCTTGGTCTGGATATATAAATTAATGTTACGGATATGGACACTCTGGCCGTCTTAGTACTTAACATAATTTAAAAATAAATGGTTTCGCACAATCATACATATATTCTCATTTGGGCATTATTAGTTTGTGACAATAGTTATCGCTAAAACACCCCTTAACAGGTTTTCCTCATGAAAATAAACATTATTTCAATCATATACATTTTGAACAAAATTGATATATCTATTTTTCTTATATCCCTAAATTTTCCAAATTTAGTAATCTTAAAATCATATTTTTTAGGCTATTCATATTCATTTATTATAAAAACTCTGTTCACATAACCAAAATACAAAATTGTCTGTATCTCTGTGATCTGGAATTTTTTTACTCATTTTAATGAGGCTCTAAAGGGAAGGGACGAATCTGTGTCTAAGTCTTCCTAGTGGGGCTACCAGTCAGTACCCTCAACACGATTATAGCATTTCCCATTCGTGCTGCACGTCCTGTCCACCGTATTCGTCGAGACTTTATTATCCTAGCAATGTTTCATTTAGAGTTACAAAACTTAAACTGTCAGGTTTATAATGCCAAAGGGCTATCTAGACATCTTTCGCCTTCCATTTTGTCTCTAACCATATTGTCAAATAACAAACTACATCCTAGACCATGCGGGTGTTCTAAACATATGCAACGTGACTGTGTTTCGGTAGGCAGCCATTTTAATTTGGTTTATACAAATGTAATGGGGTTATTGTAGGAAGAAAATTATCTTGGTTACTAAAGTTACCTAAACTTACACATTCATACGTCATGTCAAGTTATATGCAGCATTCACTTTTGTTAGATATTATCAGTACCCATAAAATAACAGTAATAATACATGCTATCAAAGTTGACATAAAAAAATGTGTTTATATTTTCTAAAGTTTTTAAAAAAATTTCCATTCGTAAGAAAATCAAGGTATTTCTCTCACGTAATCAAGAGTGATTCATTCATTCATTCATCTGATCTTCAGTTGTCATTTTATATAAAAAATAATATGTATATGTAGTCTATATTATATAAAAAATATCAATGTTTTAGACGAAAGAAATACGTGTTTTTGTTTATTTTAAAGGCTCTTTCTATGAAAATCGGACTCAATATAATATCTTGTTTCACTTTAGAGAAGTGTTTGACATTAACAAAATTCACGTTCTCCAGTGACTCGTCACGAAATATCGCCTCGCCGGCGAGAACAGAACTGGCACAGTTATCAAACAATAGGTCCGTATTAACTTGGCTTGAGTTCCTTGTGACAGACACTGCTCCATTTATGCCCGTACACGTCGAGATGAAATACACAAGGAATTATTGTGGTGGAGGTGGAGATATAAAGGAGAAAACTCAAAAGTGAAGTCATGCGTATAGTATTTTTAACAACGCTCCCTTTTGATGTGGTTCTACGAAAAATTCTACAAAGTAAAAGGTAACATTCTGCATCTGCTGAGTCGTTATTTAATTTTTTTATAACGTCGGCTTACTCTGAAAATCTTTCTGATGAGGTTCGAATCTCGTCCGGGTTCATTAAGGATGGTTTTTCAAACACAATCTATCATTTAGATGTATCCTTTTTCTTTCCATGCTAATGTAGCTGCATTTTCTCAAAATCGTTCTCCTTAGATTAAATGAACTCTAATTAAGATTACTTATCTTACTTATCGTATGCACAGCTATCTTTTACATAGGCAAAGGCGTCAGTTTTGTATTTTCTGGACTGTCATATTCCTAAATGCTCTCCCACTCTTCCTTCACGCAAATGCAAGTATACTTCATCTAAATTATTTATTTCTTGTCCCTACCTCATTAGTATAAATATCATGTTGACCCCAAAATAAGACACCAATATATTTAATATATTTGTGTCTTATTTTGGGGTCAACATACAATTAAAAATAATGGTGGGCACCCGCAGGACTCTTTAGCAGCAACTCATTTCCCACGTGTGCTATTATTATTATTATTATTATTAGTAGTAGTAGTTGTAGTAGTAGTTGTAGTTGTAGTTGTAGTAGTAGTAGTAAAGGTACATACTGCTTTCCTTGTTGCGGCTTATAGGTTTCCTTAGTGCCCGAGGGCTGCGTGCTCTTTCCACGTCTTACCTGTTAAACTAAACAATACGGCGCTTATTCGCACGACGTGAGGTCAAGTAACAGTATTGTTCCGACTTGTGACGCAAGCCACTCATATATAACTTCATTTACAGTCGAAAAACAAATCGAGGATCAGTTTTACTATATAAGAATATACAGTAACGTCATAATACAAATAAATAAGAGCTACCCGCAACGGTGGTAGCATGGTATAACGCGTAACTAACGCATTAGTTTGAATTACCTGGGATGGGGAGATCTGGGTTTGAATCTTGGTTGGGTATACTGAGGATGATTTTTTTTTATAAATAGTTTTCCACTCTCCTGCTACGTAAATTTGGGCACATTTCCCATAAATTCAACCGTCTTAATTCCTAAACTAATAGTGTAATCATACGGCCAGCTTGGATGGGTGGTACGACACAGTAAAAAATAAAAAATAGAAACATGAGTTCATTGAAAGGTTTGATTTAATTATGTTTTGAAGTATAAAATATAATGCACGTTTTCGCTTCAAAATTTCAATTTTCTAAGTGGACTAAACGGGATCACCGGTGAATACTTTTTAATTATTTTACTGATAGATTAATTAAATGATGATCTTAAGTCACAATAGAAAAACAATACAAATTGATAACATGACACACAAATAAAAAAATGCCAACGCTGAAAAAGGTGCGCTATCTCGCGTGGACAAATACCACGCGTGTTGGTAACTAATTTCGAAACGTATTTGTTGCGTTACATCCGAACGACGTTGCCTGCTTGGTGAATTCGAAGCTATTTTGAGAAGCAAGTTGCATTCTAGCACGAATTCACTTGGACGCCAATGTACGAATTAGAAAAAGAGAGAATAAAATTAACAGTTCATCCTGTGAGGCCTCTTGTTTATCTACTAATAACATTTTCACTCTTTTATTTACAAGTATAAACACTCACTCTACTATTGGCTCCTGGACACAATTGACTTGCATTTCAAAATTACCTTTTACTTATGTATTATTCTAAATATACATATCATTCCAGGGACTTTTTTTAATCCACACCTTGGCAAGAACATTTCTACAAGTCATTTTCGCGAAAAATAAAATGGATTAAAATATATTTAAAAAACAACTATACAAGATACTTTTTTTACACTTCAAGACTATTTTTATAATTACTTAAGAATTTATAGATTTTGTTTCAACGTTATATCTTTAAAACTCGCCGAATAAAACCTAAATTCATTAACATGGGCTATCCTATCCTGACGGGTCGTGTTAATAGTGTTTCGCGATTACGCTATAGGTAATTAACTCTACCCGTGCTCGTGGACACATATCTAAAGGTGTCAGTTTTTTATTGTGTGGTTTTCTGGGGACGTGGAGGCTTGGATATTGTATTTACCAAATTATTTCATACTTTCTATCCACTCATATGTGGGTAACACAGGGGAACAATTTTGTTCTTATTTTATGTTGTATGAGATTTTTCCTGATTATAAATATTTTTCAACGCTGAATTCAAATCTGAAAGGGGTTTTCCTCTACATGCTCTAGTTTTAATGCAATTTCAAACTTGTGATTTTCGCAACAACAAAAATGGACAACCATTGATAATCACACTACGGATAGCTTGAGAACTAGGCTTGGATCTACCCTAACATTTATACTATTTAGGCTTTTATTTATAAGCACCCATATTCTTTATCTTAATTATTAATTTTGTATTTTAAAGAGATTTATATGATTTACACAAAAATAACACATTTTTTTCTTAGTCTAAAATCTGATCATGGCTTCTTCAAGTAGACACAAATGTGTAAATAAACCTGATTCATTATGTTATGTATGTGGCTGCTACACACTTATTTGTCAAAGGCGCAATATATTTTAGTTTGTGAGGCGTGCGTATAAAGCCTATTTTGAATTTCCCCTTGGCAACCAAGACAAGAAATGGGCTCCTCATATTGTTTGTCATAATTGTGAGGAAATGCTTCGTGACTGGACAAAAAAAAGGTCTGCCTTTCGGAGCTCCCATGGTTTGGCGAGAACCCACGGATCACATAGCTGACTGGTATGTTTTCCTGGTGAACACGAAGGGTGTCGGCAAGAAAAACCGGCAAAAGATCTCCTATCCCAGTATTCCCTCAGCAATTTAACCTACTCCTCACTGTGAGGAATTTTCTGTTCCAGTTTTTAATATATTTTTCTCATCTGAAGATGAAGGGAGTGGACATGATCATGCAGAGCACGAGAGTTGTGATAACAAGCCTAAATAAATGGTTTCAGGATCCAATGACTCCTCATCTGCCACCAAACAGTCATCATTCCCTCAGCAGTTTAGCCCACCGGAATTAAATGACTTAGTGCGTGATTTAGGGCTCTTCAAGAAAGCAGCTGAGGTATTAGCCTCCAGGCTGCTAGAAAAAACCTACTTGACCACTCGGCAAAAGTTTCTTACTTACAAAAGCGGGGCCAGATTTTTGTGAATTTTTTTTCGGAAGACCAGCAGTTTGCTTACTGCCACGATATCCCAGGTCCTCTCAGGCAATTAGGTGTTACCGCATATAGTCCAACAGAATGACGATTATTTCTTGACAGCTCAAAGCGCAGCCTCAAGTGTGTTCTCTTACACGATAGCAATATTTATGGAGCAGTTCCAGTTGGTCACTCAATGCATTTGCGAGAAGAATATAATGATATAAAAATGGTTACTGACTTACTCAAATATTATAAGCACAAGTGGGTCATTTGTGTGGAGCTAAAAATGGTCAGCTTCCTCCTTAGACAACCAAGAGGCCTCACAATGTTTCCATGCTATTTATGCATATGGGACAGCTGAGCTTGAGAGAAACATTGGACCCAGAAGGAGTGGCCCATTCGTGAAACTTTATAAGCAGGCATACCAAACATTGTGAATGACCCAATCATCAACCGAGAGAAAGTTATTTCCTCCCCACGCCATATCAATCTTGGCTTGATGAAACCGTTTGTGAAGGCATTAATACTGATGGTGAATGTTTTCAACACATAGTTTCGGCTTTTCCTGCCTTATCTTTCAACAATATCAAAGCAAGTTTGTTTGATGGACCTCAAATTCATGCCCTTTTACTTTTGTCGGGAAAATGAACGAAAAGGAGAAGGCAGCATGGCTATCTTTCGTGGCAGTTATACAAAACTTTCTTGGTAACAAAAAGGCAGATAACTATGAGGTAGTTGTTACTAGGATTATGTTGGCTTTTCGCGATCTTTGGCGCAACATAAGTGTCAAGCTCCATTTCCTTAATAGTCATCTTGATCAATTCCCCGAAAACCTTGGGACTGTTAGTGATTAACAGGGAGAGCGCTTCCATCAAGACTTCATGATGTTACCACCCACTCTATTACCTCTTATCTGCGACCACCCAGGACTAAAAGGAAAGCGGGGATAAGCTACAAAAAATTATAAAGAAGAAAGACATTAGCAACAATTTGATGACAATATGAATATTTTATTTAATAAAATAACAATTTAAACAATAATTTACATGGCCTCAAAAATCCATCAGGGGTTGTGTTGAAAATCATATTAAACAAATGCGCAGCACTATCATGCGAATGTTTCCAAACATGAAACATGTTCTTAAGTCAACTAGGTTAGTCTGGAAGAGACAACCACTCGATCCAACAACACACTGTCAGTTTCAAAACAGTGAATATTGACAAAACAATCTAAAGTTTTGACTATCCGAGCAAATTACCTTATAAATATCTAGTCAGATATTTATTGACTACAAAAAGAAAAGAGCCTAATATGCATATTTGAAATTGGTACAAAAGTTGTCTGCTACGCTACATTGAATACAGACAAAAGGAAAAAGGGAAGTTAAATTTAATATCGTACGGATATTTTGGGGAACACAAGAGTTTGGCTTACATACCATAGGTCAAACTCCCGCGGGACCATTAGATGTTGACAATAGTACAGACGTTGTTAACAATATCCCTATTTGTTAATAAAAAATATATAACACATAAAAGAAGTCTAGATAAACCACCATTAAATTAAATTAAATAATTTGGAAAATATTCAAAGTCAAAATCAATCCATCAGCAAAATTTTACGTTATCTTACCAAACAATAAAAAATAAAAAAACATCGTCAAAAGATGAGTTTACATTAACAGAGATACATTTAGACAATTCAAATAAAATACTTCTATCAAATATTATTTAAAAAAATAAGGCAATCTGATATATTCAGTGACCTCACCAACACTAGCACCTGATTGGCGGCAAAAAGAATTAGACGTCTCATTACAAAATTTATTATTACAAACAATATTAATTTTAGCAAATAGTTTACGTTGCCTATTCAGGTTTATTTCAATAAATACGTTACTTTAATTTCAAAATTGAACAAGCTATAGAACATGTCTATTAAAATAATATCGATGAAATAAATATATAGAGAGTACGAAAACATCCTCAAAATGTCCAAGTCCGGACTTATCCTGACGGCGTCTAAAACAATATTCTAGCACATGTCTTCTCCTGAAGGCGTCCAATTTAATAGTCAAAAGTCTTCAGGATCACCGAACTTAAATAGTGTTTCTAGTCGCCTGATGTTGAAAAAGGGCGGGGGGAGGGGGTTGTCCATATACGTCGGTGACGTCCCATCGGCCACTTCGATGGATGAAAATCAGCACGTACACATCGATCAAGCTTGGATTGGCTGACCTCTCTTCATCACGTCCGCCAGTGTTGACAAAATATCTTTTTGACCAGAGCACCAGTGACGTACACACATCACGCGCTGTCTTGGTGGAAGATTCCGTTTTGCCCGCAGGGGGCAGGTTAGTCGTAATTCCGGTACTGTTGTGAGCGTCATTCCTGAGTTCCATCGGAATCACTTGGCACATCAGATGCAGTTACCCCGAGGCTCGTTCGTCCCACTCTTCAATTTAGGACGCGGCGAGTATAGTCCAGTCTTGAAGGTTTTCCTAGCCAGAAGATACAAAGGGTAAGTACAAACATTTTATTGATTGCAGGGAGTTTATTCTTGTTTGATATTGCTTAGTATTGTATACGGATTCTACATTGGACTACAATAGAGAAGCTTACTATTGAAGGAAGTTTATTAATATTGCGGTTTCATACGGAGTGTGTATGTAGTATGACTTGAAGATTAGTATGGGGGGTGGCATGCTGTAACATCACCAAATGCTACAATGACGATGGAAGAGCGCTATCAAGGACGATGGAACAAAATTATGTTGGCAGAATACTGCTGGAGCATCAAACGAGATTGCCCTGAGAAAGCCTACAAACGCCAGAGCTACAAGCGCAAACTCTTGCCTGAGTAAGGCAAATTTGAACTTTGCACTCCATCCTTATCAGTTGTTCTGAATCACCTATCATCTTGATGTCAAAATATATGTTAATTTAAAATAAAATGTATTAGTGCATACTTATTTTGACTATAATGGATAAATGTTTCAGATTGGACAAGTGACACACTTATTTATCTCAGAAAAATATGTTTTTGCCTTTATTCAAATTTATGATGCACCTACACGTTTATGGTAATACTTAGAGAATATATCTATGCTAAGATGGTTATTTAAGCTTAATTTTTAGCACGCATGACCATACATTCCTGAGATGGACCATTTCATCATTCGGAAGGCGTCAACATTTCCACGAAAAATGAAAATGTTGAATTGCAAAAAATCTAGAATTCACAGAGAAAAACTAGCTTCAGATTTGAATTCAGCACACGCAAATTAGTTAAGAACAAGTGCTGGTATAGATGCAATTAAAATGTTGTTCCCCAGTGTAATTTATTCTAAATTTTACCTTATTCATCCCTATACGATTATAGTAAATGTGATTATTCGGACGAGTAGTAAGACGCGAAGCAAAAAAACTTAATACTAATGACCACAAACGTTAGTTCTCCTAACACAACACTAAATTAAGAACTCAGAACTCATAAAGTATACACCAAAATACTTCCACGCATAAATAATTAATCTAACAATACAACGTCTCTGTCATGGTAGAAGGTTTTAAGTCGTTAGTCCTATGAGGGTTTTCGAATCTTGTTCGGAAACACGAGTATATCATTTATATATGCCAAGTATATTATAAACCCATTAAAATTAGAAAACTCTAATAACCCGGATATGTTAAACCCCCTAAAAAATAAAAATAATAATTTCAAGTGGCACCATTATTAAACCGGTGTCAGCTAGATATAAAATCATTTTCCTAACCACTAAACTAAATCTTGAAAATTGAAGCTTAAGGACCTAACAGATACTTTACGAGTACCAACCTCCCCGAGGTTTAACGTAGGGTGTGGTCCTTAAAATAAATTGATCTGTCGAATATAGTCGTTAGGCGAAATTAATTCCTCAAATGCTACGTTATCCATCATGACTGTACTAATTGTGCTCATTAAGGCGGGAATAAATAACCTATTATTAAGGATGGCTATGGGCATAAAAATAAGGATGTCTTAACTCTCGAGCGTGAGTTTTTCAGCGATACTTTGTGTTTCTCCGGTTCCAATGTCCGTTTAATGAGGAGGTCACGAACTCCGGACGGAAAGTTGAACCACCCACCGCTTGTCTTCTTGGGTGAAATACGTCCAATTCTCTGACAGCGGGAAGAGTATCTTTGTTTGGTCTGTCAGGGCACGTTCGGAAAGACATCTAAATAGTGTGGGTGCATTCGAACATTCATGGCGGTAAACCAGAGCCCCACAAAGTATTCAAGGTACCTAGGATAGTGGCATTTTTGGGAGCCCCTTTCATACAAAATAATCAAATGCATTTTTTTTTTCTATTAATATAATATTTAAAATGTTAACATGAAAAATAGTGTTTTTTTTTGCTTCGCTTCTTTTTCTACTCGTCTGGGATGTACACATTTAATCACGCTAATAGACAAGATATAGAGAACACGAGAATTTAAAGGAAATTTACCAGCATTTTATTTCGGACCTCGACCTTTCCTTTACCGGCAAACCAGGCATTTAGTCCGCGTGTACATTGGTTTTGTTCGTATATTATAAAATGCTTAAAGAGGTAAAGCTTTAAATATTTTAACCTTGGTCATAATTTGGGAACCGCATCTTATTACTACACATCCCAGCAATCTACATATTTGCACTAATGTGCTCAGGAGGATAAAGGTCGGAATAAGATGAAATATACATTAATTTGCGTGAGGGGAGGGTGAATGACCATAGAAGGGGGGGGGGGGAAC
>CABFVZ010001589.1:26512-37401 GCA_902151445.1 Timema monikensis | reverse complement strand
TTGGACCAATTTTAATGTCTCGCTTCATAGGATACTCTAAAAATGCAAAAATGTTTTAACGTATATGACCCGCCTCGATGGGGTAGTTGGCTAACGCGCTTGTCGTATTAAGTTCGACTGCCGAGGATGGGGAGATCGAGGTTCGAATCTCGGTTGGGTGAATTGGGGGGCGGGGGGCCTAAATAGTTTTCCACTCTCCCTCCACGCAAATGTGGGTTCACTTCCTCTAATTAAACCTTCCCAATTCCTAATCCATTAGCGTAATTAGTACTTAAAGCGTATAACCCGAACGGGTAGTAAGACGCGGTACTAAAAATAAATAAATTTAACGCATATGAAGCTTATTCACGTGACAACCATTTTAAAACCTTAAACCAACATTGTGACTTGTATCTACGCTTGTTGAGTTTCTTTGTTAGTACAGAATTAGTCAAATGGAAGATTTCGGACCACTGTTGTAACGGCCACCATATACTTTTATTTTAATCTTCTTTTCTAACTTTTTTTTTCCGTTTTTAATTTTTATTATTAGTCTTTTTCCTCGTAGATTATGTGAATTGAAAGAGAAAATTATGAGTGATTGTACGGATAAAAGAAAGAAAGAAAGAATGCTACCAAGATAGAAAGAGAGAAGAGTGATGGATGAAATGAGACTCTCTACTTCTTGCTATAGGCAAGATTGGCCGTAGTGCCCTTGACTCGAGCCACTGACCCCTGATGATGCTCAACTAGCCACCCCCACTCTCCCGATCCTCCCGTTTTCCCTTTCCACTTCCATTCACTCTCTTCTAGTGGCGTCGCGTCGGTTCGCTTGTTGGCTGCCCCTGCTGCCTTGCAACTTTATCATCGGGCTCTCCCCCTTCCCCCATCCTAGAGTGACCTGTTGCATCCGCGAGGTCGTACTCGTCCTCTTCTTAGGCCATCTAGGTTTATGCTAATGCAGATCGTGTTAATTGGAGGAGTGACGTGTCAATTTCCTCGCCCGTTGGACAGTTAAAATGGAAATAAAGGTGAAGCCAACCAAACTATTCTTGATAGTGACATATTTGAAGAGGTCCTAGAAGAAGAAAAAAAGTCACTTTCTTGAAAAGTTTATCTAATCTATTATCGTGAGGTAGAAAAGGGAACTTGACTTATAAATCACATCGTGCACCGGGCCTTAATACCCGTATAAGCTACCCACATATTTATACTAATCGGCAAGGGTTGAAAAATTGAGAGTAAACTTACTACGTATGCATATAGATAGAATGGAAAATTTAGGTAAAAAATACTACTCTACATAAGGTCGGGATTTGAAACCTGAACTAACCCAAACCGTAACCAGAAATCGGAAAATATGACACTGATTTCATTTTACGCGTATTCACCTTTGCGGGCTGTAAAACTACAGTTTCATTCTGTAATAACATAATTTTACCGTTAACTAGCCCCGGGGTGACCTGGTGGTCTAGGGGTAAGGTGTCAGACTTCTGTGCTGGTGGCCGGGGTTCAATCCTCGGTCCCGGCAAAGATTTATCTGATTACCAAACCCTTCCTTCACCTCTGACAAGACATCTTGTGAATGTGGGGAATGCCAGGCCTCCACCGTGGTTCGGATTCCACGTTAAACTGTAGGTCCTTCATTTCATCTCACAATCACCCTACCATTACACATTAGCATAAGTGCGTATAACCCGAACGGGTAGTAAGACGCGGTGCTAATAATAATAATAACTAGCCTCGTGTCTACACACAATTAAACTACAACGCCTCAGCGATCATGACAATGGTTGTATGGACTCAAACCTTAATATACAGCGTCTTACTATCCGTCCGGACTATTTGTATATTTATCACTGATGAGGTAGGGAGGAGGAAACTATAATGATAGAAAACTGCATCTGCAGAGGCATGGAGGTAGAGTAGAAAACCTTTTAAGGGTAAAAATCATTCATTACATACGGTCGGGGTTTTTTAATGTTAAGGGTAAGGTGCCAGACTTCTGTGCTAGGGGTCCGGGGTTCAATCCTCGCTCACGGCGATTGTTTGATTGATTGTCTAACCCTTCCTTCACCTCTGACAAGACGTGCGTTAATCACAACTTGTGAATGTGTGGAAGGAATGCCAGGCCTCTACCGTGGTTCGTATTCCACGTTAAACTGTAGGTCCTCCATTTCGTCTCACAATCACCCTACCATTACAAATTAGCGTAAGTGCGTAGAACCTGAACGGGTAGTAAGATGTGATGCTAATAATAATTAATGCCAAACTCTCCGCCACCGAAAAATCAAACGAGACGATGTTGACGCCTTTGCCCGTATACCCACCGATGCAGGTGTCGTGATGCTATTTTGAGCTGCGGTTGTGTATCCCCCTACCCCGCAAATGGTTTGAATAAACTATGCAGTTGTGATTGATGGCCCTAATAACGTACATCGGTATGAAATTAACTTTCTTATTACCCTCGAGGTATATTAACCAACACAACGTACTGAGCTTAGGATCGGTATTAGCGTTGTGGTAAAGTGTGTAATAAATATTCCCCCTCACTGATACGGGGATTTGAACTGTAGAGTATATTAGCGTTATGCCAGCTTCTAAGGTATGGTAGACACACGGTATCATGGTAGAGTCAGAACATAGATCACATAGTTTTTGCTGCTAACAGGGATGATGGACTGGCATGTTCCAAGCAGCCCGGGACTACAAATATGACGGCCCTTAAAATACGAATACATTATAAATATCACTGAAGCTATTCTTCGGTGTAAGATTAAGTGGTGAAGAAAAATATTTATATTTTTACTATCAGTATATTAAATCCCGAGGTCATTTCGGCTACATTATCGATGTTTCTGTCACCTCCCCCTCCTTTGTGGGCCTAAAGTGTCAGGATGTCTTGCGGGAAAGGCTAGGTGTGGCGGCAAAATAAATGTGTGGGTTAGTAATTTATAGACGGCTTTGGTTTTTAGAGTTTATTAGCGCTACGCACTACTGTAAAATGTGATGTTATAAAGAAATTACAACTGGATATACGAGACTTGTAACTTAGGAGCTCGTGAAAGAACTGGTTTGATAAGAAATACTTAGCCTATGGCCTGACTGACACCCCTCTAGGGTCCTTCATGGATTTGAACCTTGATATCCTTGGCACGACGGTTGCCCTCCACCATAAGAACCCGATGCCCCGACGTTCTAGCCCGCGCAGCCCCAAAACGGGCAGAGTGACCCCACTGAATAGATATTATTTTGTCAGCCTCGATAACTCTAAAACATATCCATATATACCTACTACAAATCGGCCCCATTGCTAAAAACAACGCCGTTACATTGCTTTGAGTTGTCACCTGTTGTTTCTAATGTTTACTAACTCATAAAAACAAGTTTAACTAGACCAGCTCTGTCTTTCGCATCTTAATTTAAACATCCCAATTTAGGGTAGAGTGGTTACAATTCACTATTAAACCCACTTAGATCATAAAACCTCTACTTTATACTGACTTTAACAAAAGTGCTTCTACATTGTTAGACAATAACTGGGAGTCTTCTTTTAGATTATTAAAGTTGGTAAAATTATCCTCCACGCGTTACTTGCTTGCATTGCAAAGCTACAGTCTGTATTCACTGGACAAATACTTTCACGTTTGGCTTAAGAAAGTGTTTATAAACATCAAGAAACAACAAACGGGACGGTTTTTACATTGATTGACATCTTATATAATATTAACAAATGGTTTATTATGTGCAGCCTCAGATTTACTCACGGGAACTTTTGATTGAAATTCAATAAAAACAACCATTTATAATTTGACGGATGGCTTTAGTTTGGTTCAAAGTAGTTGTGGCGGCCCAAATCAAACCAGGCCACTGGGACACATCCCGGTGTACAGCGGCCCAGTCCACCCCTGGTTTTGACCAGTAACAAGTTCTAAGTGTGTTTTATTGTACACCCCTTGCCTTAGGAGTGTGCTTTATTCTCACTAAGTCCCCTTTTGCCAATGTGTGTCAACAAATTGAGTTAAACTCCGGGTATTTCTGTGGCAACCCATATTCAGGCAATGACTAAATATAATTAAAAGTTATCTTGAAAACAAAAGCGTTTGGAAGGTACTTTGACAGAAAAAAGCCGTCTAAGTGAAAATATAATATCCACAAAGGCAGATCCTTGCCTTTATTTGTGTATTGGGTTCATCGGCTTAACCTAATAAGCTTTGAGAAACAAGGAAGAAAAAAAAAGTTTGCAGCATTATGTATTTAACGTTGAACGTAGGATAAAAACTTGCAAGAGGATGACACTAAAACATAATGCAAGCGTTATCAGAGGCCATACTGCTTATATAGATTGAATTAATGGGACGTTACATATTCATGAACATATATAAAAATGACAAGCAAATAATAAATCTAATTATTTTTATTAACTATATTAAAATCATTTTTACCTATAAAAAAACTATTTATGGTCAAGAAAAGATGTCATCTCATCAGTTATAGCAAGAGTTTTTGTGACTTGATCTTATTTTGTATATATTTAAATTTTATATTACCGGCAACCATTTGAGCACATTTCGCTTATTAGATACACCTGGTTTATACTCCTATCAGCTGAGCTGTGGATAGTTTTTCCACAAAACGTACTCCCCATCCTCTCACCTGTCATGCTGTCGTGGTCTTTTTTTTAAGTTCTACTCGATAATTCTGTCCCCTTTGGCTATAATAAAATTCAAGTCGCTGATAACTTGAGAGCTTACGAATAGTAGCAATACTCATAAACACAGTAGATAATAGTTTAATTTACAAACATTTCTAACTTGACTAGAGCAGCCATAATGCATCAGCCCGACTTTTTTTTTATTAATACACACACCGCAAAAGCTCAGTTTACGAGTGCAAGCTTTACAACAGCGTGAACCGTTGAAAGCGTTACAGGTTAGGCTTATTTACCTTACCCCTGTCAGACACATGACTGGTAGCGTGTTAGCCTACTAATCTAAGTATCCCGGGTTTGATTCCTGGCATGGCTAAAAAATTAATCATTGGGTAAATTCGGGTTTCCTCTTTTACAGTGGTGAATTATTAGTGGGGGGTGTTATGTTTGTTCTAGACGTAAAGTATTTAAGCAACAGCAACAAGCACATACTTGTAAAACCATACAATAATTTCAATTTCCTTTATTATAGTGCTGGCCAACAGTCGTAGGACTTATAACAGGCCAGTACTGAAAAGTACACACGTACATACCTTACAATGCATATATTTACATAAGAAAAAAAGATAAACAAAAAAGGCTAAATAATGCTATATAATGATTAATAGTTACAAAAAAAAGTAATTAATAATGATAATAAAAAATAACAATAATAACAAAAAAACTAAAAAGTTGTTAATAGCAGTAACAATATGCAAAAAATAAATCAGAATATTGTAAAATTTAGATATTATAGGCAGAACCTCTTAGTGATAAATTATTGATAATGGATTTCCTTAAATAACTCTTTGAGTTTAGCTTTTCTTCTATGATAAAAGTCGAATTTGACAAATATAGAATTGATACAACGACCTATAGGGCTCACTTTATATGAGCTATTGAGAAAAAATAATTTTGGATTACGAGCAGCTCGAAAAGGGATATGAATGCCTACATGATCAAGGACAAATTTGCAATAAATTTTGCTATTGAATATATTAAAAACAAAAAGGGCATCACAATAAAGTCTACGTGAGAAAAGAGTTTGGAGCCCTAAGAGGTTTCGAATTCTGTCATAATCATAATAAATCCGGTTACTAAAGTATTTATCATAGCACGCAGCAACCAATTTTCTTTGAACGTTTTCTAATCTAAGCTAGTCAGTTAAGGTAATGGAATTCCAAACAACAGTAGCATATTCTAACTTAGATCTAACCAGGGCGTAGTACAGACATAAAAAACAGTCAACTTCTTTAAATTATGACGTAATAAATTTAATAAGTGCAAGTAATTTCAATGACTGGGAAATTACATGGTCAACATGATTGTGGAAAAAAAGTTTGTTATCCAGAAGAACACCAAGATCATTAATATAAAGGGTGCGAACTATGTTTTCATTGCCCAATTTATGAGTAAAAAAGAAAGGATTAGTTTTTCTAGTAAAAGTTATAGATTTGATCTTAGATTTATCAATAGGCATTCCATTTTCAAAAGACCATTGTAGAATATCATTTAAATCATTTTGTATCTCTATATAATCTGCAATAGATTTGATAATTTTAAATAATTTTACATCATCAGTAAAGAGTAAATTACTAGACGAGTTCAAATATTTACCAATGTCATCAATAGACACATTAATATATACATTAATATAATAACAATAATAATACGAGATGGCCACAATTATGTATAAACCCGGAAAAGTCAGTGAATTTAAAACAACCAAGAACACCAGGGAAATGTCAGAATATTTTGTATTTGATCAGGAAAAGTTGTATATTTATTTGGATTTCCAGGAAACATAGGCTACTATTCAATCACGGTTTTTATGAAAGTATTACTTTATTATCATGGAGTGCACTTCAAGTATGATTGTTCTTAAACATCTTAATAAATTTCGATATGAACTTGAGTAAGTGAAATTAATTTTTTTGGATCAGTGAATGGTCAGGAAATCTTATTTCTGAGATCTTATGGCCACCCTATAGTAACAACCCTATATATCCCTTCAAGCGTTTGCTCCTGAGTACTCGATTCTCTTCGCCTACATCTGATAACCCCGCTGTGACGTTCTAAGGGTACGTTGTTGTTGTTGTTGTTGACGAGCTTAAGAAAAAAACATTTCATTTTTTCATCTGTCCACTATAAAGGATTCATGAAGATGAGGTGGTTTTATGACTACCTGCCCGTTGGTATCTGCAGCCCGTCCACTGTGTGCTCGTAAACTTTAGTTAGATTAAAAGGGGCTTGTTTCAAGGTTTGTTGGAATCTTGCTCCTTCGCCGGTATCCTCCTCAGCCGTTCGGGAAGGTCACACGTTAAAGACATTGCCTACTTTTTTTTCGTGGAGCTGGTTGAATCTTTAATTTGATGCATCTAAGCATTCTAAGCACTATCACACTTAGACGCTACTATAATAAATATAAAAGGACGGAAGAAAATGATTAGTTCACCCTGTGATACCTCTTATTTATCTGTTAATAACTTTTCCCCTTTTTATATGACGAGTATAAACACTTAATATTATTATCTGCGCCTAGACACCATTGTTTTGTATTTCAAAATTAACTTTTTCTTGTTTCCTATTCTCACTAAGCATTCGCTTCCACATTTTTTACTCTACATCCTGATGGGTAATTTTCGTGAATTTTTTTAAAAATAAATTAGGTTGTTGTTGGCCATTTAATAATTATGACATTTTTATGATTATTTAAGAATTTATTGTCCTGGTTTTAATGATATTCTATTTAAACTTGCTGACTAAAACCTATATATACACACCTTAACATTGGAAATCATATCTTTATTTGTTATTGCGTCACAAGTAGGTAATGTCGTAAAGTAGGGCCTACACGGTCATGTTCAACATTATTGGTGTGTAGAATTGACGCTATAAACGTTAATATGAATGTACTGTACATTAAAGAAATGGCATGACACATGTTATGCTAGTACGAACATTTGAGCTTTCAAATATCAGGGCGCCAATAATTAATTGTCGCGCCAGTTTAACGTGCACGTTAGTTGTATTAGCACGTGTAAACCTCGATATGTGTGCCAATATACGAATACATCTGACTTCCAGCCACTTTCAACTACGACTCAACTGTCCCGCAGGTAAATATTACATAGTATTCAAAATTTAGTTCGAACCTTTTTATGCATAACACTTGTATTGGCACCCGCTTCGGTGGCCGCGTGGTCTAACGTGCTGATCGCGTGTTGGACTAGACTGCCGGAGATGGGCTGGGTGCACCGGGGGAGATTTTCCTCCACGTAAATTTGGGTGCATTTCTTCTAAATTAAACCTTTCTAGTCCCTAACCCTTTAGTGTAATTAGTACATAGGCGTTTAATCCGAACGGTAGTAAGATGAAGTAGTACTATATATAAAAATTGGGTTGTCATGGCTATTGTAGCAAGTAAAATATGACATTCTTTAAGGGTATGCTAAAGGCTAAAGTATATGGAGTATTTGTCATAGACAAACGCATTCGAGAATAAAAGTATGTTTAGCTTACAGCACTGGTGTAATTCAGTACAACACACAACATTATATCAGTCCACAGCAGCCAATTAGAGCTCCGTCAGACGGGGCGGATCCATCCGCGTGGTATCGAGTTGTATTGAGCTCCATACATTCGTTCACACGAGACGGAGCGGTGAAATCGTCCGAGCGGTCTCCGCTGACCGACCGCCAGAAACTCGATACCGCGCGGCTCGAGATCTGTGAATTTCAATGAGAGCGTTCAGTTGACGAGCGGATTCGGTGCTGTTTGGACGTACGCAGAGAAGTGAATTATGGAGCCTTTTTGACACAGAACTTTTTTGTTAACGAGGTGAAGAAAAGGCCTACCATATCAATCGGACATGGACTGTGAATAATATTCCAACAAGATAAAAAAAAACTAGCTTGGATGGAATTGGTGGAACTATTCGTCGACGCCAGGGATTCATTGGAAAAAAACGAACGTACTTGGTTGATTTGCTCTTTATTACAGATATTTATTTTTAACTATTTTCACATATTTATATTATATAAGAACAGTAGGCCCGCGACTATCCGGCCCTCTATATTATCCTTACTATAAATGTCAAAGTTTTGGTTTTTTAAATATTAACGATGTCTCATTTAACTTTTCTTTTATGCTCCGCACGTATTCCGCAACGTCTGAACAGCTACCAATTTCTGTACGGATCAAATCGCGTGGATGAATCTGAACGTAGCCTTAGACTCAAAGATCCAACTTTGCCGCCTCGCACAACTTTATGGGTCTTTGGGTATGTTTTAGTGTGACAAGTCTTGTTAACGTTCGGACTATCCGCAATATAACTATCTTGAGGCACATGCTGTGAAGAGGGAATCTTAATTAAATACACGGTAACATTCTCCCGAAGGGAATGATAGATCGCATCGTAAACTATTAACACATTCCTTTGTCCCTAGTTTGTGAATGTGGGGAATGCCGAGCCTCCACCGTGGTTCGGATTCCACGTTAAACTGTAGGTCCTTCATTTCATCTCACAATCACCCTACCATTACACATTAGCGTAAGTGCGTATAACCCGAATTGGTAGTAAGACGCGGTGCTAATAATAATAATAATAATAATAATAATAATAATAATAATAATAATAATAATAATAATATGTCCCTAGTCGGGATTGGAATCATTCTGAAGTAAGAATCGAGGACGATGTGATGTATGCATTGATGTTCTCATGAATAGCCATTTAGAGCAACTTTTAGAAAATAGAAAGTTTTTGTTGTTGTCAACAATGATAACATTTTAATATATTACCGTATTTCTTAGATTCTAAGATGCACTTTCCTCCCTATTTAAACGTCTCTGAAAACGAGGTGGGTCTTAGAAGCGATGGCGTCTTAAGATCGCAGTTCTTTTTCGACCAATATTATGGGATGGCTCAGCAGAATCAGACTGAAATTGTTTCAGATAAGGGAGATGTTGATGAATAACTTGCTTTTGCTGTTGGTAAATTGAATTACGTAATATAAATATTTCTTAGATATAGGGTGTTTTAGCGTTTTATTTATTTTCTTGGAATAAAAACTTTTTTTTCTGTCGGGGGTACTATTATTATTAGCACCGCGTCTTACTACCCGTTCGGGTTATACGCACTTACGCTAATGTGTAATGGTAGGGTGATTGTGAGTTGAAATGGAGGACCTACAGTTTAACGTGGAATCCGAACCACGGTGGAGGCCTGGCATTCCACACATTCACAAGTTGTGATTAATACAAGTCTTGTCAGAGGTGAAGGAAGGGTTTGGTAATCAGATAAATCTGTGCCGGGACCGAGGATTGAACCCTGGACCCCAGCACAGAAGTCCGACACCTTACCCCTAGACTACCAGGTCACCTGTTGGTGGTACTGAAAAATTAAGGTGCGTCTTATCATCTATGGCGTCTTAGAATTGAAGAAATACGGTATTAGCGTTAACTTAGGTTTTGTTACTATCAATCAAACAAAACGTGACTGCTGCAGATTGCATGACTTTACAAATGATTACGTCAAAGTAGATCAAGTAACTTTTCATAGTTGTCAGATATGTCCATTCTTAAGAAAACTGTGGTATAAGAGGATAAGATCCACGCATATAGTTGATGAGAGGGGACACTTGCACTGATATAAGTTGATTACTAAGTCGATGGGTTACTGTACACGGAGAAACCATTTTTCATGTCTCAGTATCGTATCCAAGTTGGTATTTTATTAATCATTATTATATTATGTTAACCGTGACCACACATAATGTGAGTGTAATTACAAATCATAAAGCAAATAAAACTCAGATGAAAGCGTCTTTCTAAAAAAAAATATAAAGTGTAATCAATTATTTCAGGTTAAACTAGGTTAGGACATATTAGGTGCGGTTCTCTCCTATGTGTTTATTTCACTCAAACACATGTGTATTCATTGTCAACAGTGTTAACTTGTGTACTAGGCTCTATATATCATTTCTTGGAAACCAACCAACGTCGATACGGCTAGACCATCATTTCAGCAGTTTTACGCCCCCAATTTCCGTAGCTTAAATATTTATTCACTTAGATCAGCGCCGATTCTCAATTAGCTTAAGGTGAACGGCTTGAAATAAATTGGAGGTCAGGGATCGAACCTCAGCCGCACTGGATGATGGGTTATCTCTGTTGTATTCCCAAGTGTAAGACAAGGTACAACACCTTAATGTGAGGG